>JAUCBJ010005274.1:0-55379 GCA_032718475.1 Nemertoderma westbladi
TCATTAGTTCTTAATTGCGAAGCTACAGTAGATAGAACTACCCTAGTATAAACTACCAGTTCATACTACATCTAAAGCATACGGCCCCAGTTTCATCTTTTAATCAAATCAATCACCTTCCAGAATAGCATTACAATAAGCTTAACAAAGTATTTCAAAACATTTAATCTGACATTGAAGAAAAGCTGCTATATATTTGCGATTGGTGAACTATAGAAAAATTACAAACACCGTAGATCTTCGTTGATTGTCGATATTCGGAATGTTTCTTTAATAGTTTCTTCATCAAAAAATGCATGCAAAATAATATCAAAGCAAGCTACAGTTGAGTGAAACCTGTAAAATACAGTAAGAGGAGCAGTTGTATACATAATCACTGCGAGGCTTTCTGGAGTAAAATAATATACCAATCCATGGTGGAAATGCGGATGTTCCATTTCAGCTATACTGTTCATCCAAAGACAAAGATTCAACCAAAACAGAATTACCACCAAATGATTGCCCCAATTAGATTTATTTGAACGACCTCTCTTCATTGCGTCCAACAGAAAAATACTTTGAAGAAGTATCTGTAGTATTTGTAACACGTAGGTCAGGCAACTTAATATATTTTGAATATATTCATCAGGCCGGTGTGAAGGGTGTCCCATGATAATTCCGAAGATCGCTATTAGCATGCTAATGAGTGCAACAACCTGAGCCACCAAGAGTAGAACAACATCAAGTAAATCTTCATAGCTGTCATGCTTAGAATGATACTTAACCATACTGTTGAATGCGAATAAGCTACATAACAGAGCGAGAATAAGCAACAACAATGATTGTGCATGGTATACTGAAACCCATAGAAGAGGATCCATGTGAAGGTGATGTTTAGAAAGTTCCAGAATAACCAAATCAATAGCAAATGAAAGCCCACCGCACAACAGGCTAGAACTGTTTAACGTTAGAAACGCTTTCGTTATCTTTAACTCCATCCTTCCAGCTATATGTTTCGAAGGTTCACTCCCAGATATTTTCCCAACATTGCCCCACATCATGTAACAAAATGACGCCACTATTACATGAAGTTCTATCGACATTGCGATTAGGGCGGGATTAGAACCTTCCATTATGTTCTTTGCATTTCCATTCAACGTTTCTCCTTCAGCAACCTGTAACAAATATCTGTAATATAAATTCATGTCTGAAAAATTCACCACAACTGTAAAAAATATTGCAATTTATCTAAATATTTTTCATGTATGACCAATAAATGCTATACTGTGAAAAAATATATGAATATATAGGGTATATCTTGTTACATCAACCTGAAAAGAACTCTGTTTAATGTCACTGCCACAGCCGCAGGCTGTGGCAGACAGTCAGTTGACCGCCAGACAGTTGAAATTAGTGGAGTTGCATCTACTTCCAGCGATCCAGTAGTCCTTTCAGTACCGTGACGTCAGTTCACTGGGCATCGGTTGTTGCACAGCCCCCGTACACAATGCCTCATCGGTGGATGGGATGACTACGATTGGCAAGCCAACAGGTAATCAAGCAAGTGTTAAAAGACAACCGATGCGTGCACATGTTATCGGAGCAATTCACTGGCCCAGAATGTGATGAAATCTGCTCATTATATTTCCCATATCGACGTGGAGGAGACAACTGAAAGATTGGTAGACTACATAAATTCAAACTTTCAATATGAGGTTAAGTGCAAGGAAGTAGATAACAAGACAATTCCCTACAAATCATTTGTGCAAAAATGAGGATGTGGGCGGATACGATTAAATCCAAAACTGTAGCCTCCATACCTCTACCGACTACTGAAACACCATCCAACAATGGGAGGGGAGAATCTCAAACTGTAGTTGTATATTGAGAGGGAGTTGTATATAGTTGATATTGTATATAGGAAGGTATATAGTACAATACCACCTGTATCAACCACCCTCCGTGAACGCAGATTAGTCGGGCACTGCTGGCGAAGTAAAGACGAGGTCATACCAGATCTACTTCTCTGGCTATCAACTCATGGAAAGCGTAGTCGTGGACGACCTGCCATAACATATATAGATCAACTTGAAAGGGATACTGAACTTGGGAGAAACGAAATTGCGACAACTATGGAGGATCGGGAAGCCTGGAAGGATCTCATTTCCACTGTCCGAGTTCGCTCGACCTAGTAGTAGTATAGGAAGGGCTGAAAGTCGTTATGGTAATGCTCTGACATCATATTCATACAGTTCTCGAAGTACCTTAATGTACGTAGCATATCACCTGTTGACCCTGCTGCTAGTGGTCCATTCATCGCTTGTACTTTAGGCTATTTGGATGCCTCGCTGTTTTTTGGAAAAATGAACTCTCAAACTCAATGGACTCGGGCGACTCGTACACTTCCTGATAAAATTATTTAGCGGGAATCGCGATATGTATGTATGTATGTATGTAATATATAGACCACAAGTTTATATGAATGCACTGCAAAAAAACAGATAATAGATATAATAACCCTTTTACGAAAATAATACACGATAATAGGCGACGATCTGTTGAGAGAGTGACTGAAAAGTAGATGTAGGTGAAACGATTTAATGTAGTCCTAAGAAAAATATTAGTAATTATTATTAAATATTAAAAGTATTATATTGCATTTAGAAGTTGATGAAAGAAAAAAAATAAAATAAATAAATATTAATAACAAGTGTTTGGATGAAATAGATTAGTAGATTTTCGTCAAAGAAAAACAAACATATATTCATTATTAAAGAATGTGAAATTGAAAACTAACTAATTGTTTTCCATTGTCCGCCCGGTTGATAGCTTCAACAGCTTCTCCTGCTGACTCAAAAAACCAACTAACAACATTTAATACACCGAGGTGAGCCAAAGCAAATCGAGCTCCATTCTGTTGTATTAGTATGCGAGATTCGGAGAAACGACAAATCAAAATGATTTCTAATACCGCAAGTATAGTTGACTGTAAGTTCCAAATGTGCATTAAAGTGCCACTGCCTGTGCTGAATTTTATTATAGATTGGGCAATATGACCACAACCAAATACAACCGCTCCAAATTTAATGTATATGTTGCCAGATGGACCATTTCGATGTTGTCTATCAAATATGCATATTATTATAAGATACATCGCTGCTATAATTCCAATAAAATTAGCCACAATGCTGAATATTTCAAGATGCGACAAGATACGAATTCTATCATAAAGACTCATTATGAGAAGGGAGATATAGTAGGAAAAGAATGCGAGGGCATACATACCAGTTAGGCATTTAATTAACCATGAAGTGAATAATTCATCATTAGTAGTTTTTTCTTTGCCCTTATTTGATTTGACTTCAACTCTTGGTTCTTGTAACTCCATGCCTTTTGCAGTCAAATATAATTTGAGTTATCAAAATATAAAAATATAGGTATATTAATATACACTTTTTTTTATCATGAAAAGGCTGAAGTGGTTACGGGTATGATATCATTTATTTTTGAAGGGATATTGTTTACATTAGTAATAGTACTGTTGTTAATACACTAAGATGAAGATGTAACTGTAATGCCTAAATTAGTAGTTAGAGTGTATAATTATTCACTGTGGCCGTGATCGATCATGATCATGGTTAATATACGTACACTACCCTTTCATTGTAGCGAGTTGTTCAAGACGGCCAAGTAATGTAGGGTTGAACACAGTGGCAGCAGATGATGGTATTGACAGATGGGAAGCCATGATGAGGTAAATTGCGGACATATAAAGTATCGGGTAGTATTTACATGTCTGCCTTTTACCGTGAGCCGCTAGTTAAAAGGTTAGAGCGTCAGACTTCCAACCTGGAGGTCACCAGTTCGATCCCTCCTGGACGTCATTCTCAACTTTGGAAAGCTGTGCCCAACAAAAGTTATAATAAGATGAAGATTTCCTACATCTGTTGGTGCTATTGTTTGTATTCACTACTTTATATATGACGGTTTGTGGAGAGAGATACATATAGTATCTTGAATCATGTTCTGGAATTTATATTATTAAGTAAGGGTCATTGACATTAAATACACTTATTAAGGGTGCTCTGCAGCCTTGTAAACAAAATTTCGGCCCCACAAATCCCGATCACCCATTGCATTTACTAGATCACTGCATCTTCAAGGCCAGTGTCCATCAAGAGGCATCTAAAAGAAAGTCATGGGCTGTTTACCATGCTTATTCACTACCCGAGGCCGCCAAAGCGCAAGATTATGCACTGACAGGTCCTCAGGGTGAAAACCATGAAATGTCATGAAAAAAAGTGGATGAGGTTCCAATCAAGTGTCAAGCAAGACAAGTGACAAAAAGACCAACACTAGAATCAACCTGATCCAATGAGCTGTTGAGCCTTTGGGCACCATCTAGTGATTGTGACATTAACCCTAAATCTTCAGCAAATTCTAGTAAGGTACTTTGCTGGATTTCCTCTACTTCTTGTGCCAGTAGGGGGTGATACCATCACACCCCCGTCTTTATTAAGATGGTCTAAGGACATGCATAGAACATCATAATCAACCACTAATTTGAATAAAAATGGTGCATGTGTGACACCCAGAAGGCCTCCCCATAAGACTTCGAATGGATCTGTGTCACCATCAGCAGATCATCAGCATAAATCATTGAGTTACTCTACAAGTTCATGAAGTATCCCTTAATAGGTGATGAAGGAAGGAATGGGCTGGTGACTATGTCAATATGTCACTATGTCATTTAAAGACATCTACAAAAACATGTTCTAAGTACTGAAGACTGAGCAGCACCAGCATTTAGTAGCAGGATTGAGATTGATTTTGAGGATAAAACTTGATTTGGGTAATGATGTATTTCCAACATTGTGTAACTATTCATGAGATCCCTTAAACATCTGCTAAAATCTACTTCTCGTGATAATTAAGATAAATTGTGAATTTACATGACTGATTGCCAACCGTGGATGTGCTGTATTGCAGAGGCCATCCAGCAGTGTGTCCTAGTGGTGTGGTCGAAATTTTTGCATTGTATATACTATAAATGTATCCCGAGAAATATTCTGGTATATTTACCATGCAAATAGATTTAGTGTCCTCTATAACAGTAATATCCTAGCAATAATGGTCGACTATCAAAAGCAGCTCAGGCACTCCCCACTGCTGCACTGGAGCCATGCTTTCAATTTGCTTCAAATCTAATAAAGTTCAATGAATTATGGCACATCAGAACTCTGATCGAATGCTATTTGGAGCCATCCAAGAGCATCCTCAATGTCAATAGAGTCAGAATTAATACAGAGAGTCATATATGGTGTCCATAACCAACATCTTCTCTGATGTTTATGACCCATCATTGATTATTCCGCTCATCTGTTGGGCAATTCCCTGCAGCCCTGCTTCCTAAATTTGCAGCTGTTCTCCATTCCACCCCTAGAACTGTTGCATGGATTCCTCTATAACATTACAATGCCTCTATAAGAAAATTTACCTTCGCTTCAACAACTGAGAAGGACCAACAGCTTATAAAATGAACCTGGTGATGGCTAGACTATTTTCCGGATTTCATCCTATGAAAAATTGTATAAGTGAAAAAGATAGAGGAAATTCTAAGAACCAATGCAGGGCCATTTTTGTAATTTAAATTGTCATCTCATAAGAATGATGACATTCGTCTAAATTTTTGAATATTGATTTGTTGTCATCATTGACCAAATTCAAAAGCATCGATCAAAATTTCTCTCTTCAGAAAGTTTATAATCTAGATGTACTTCAAAAATTTGTGATATATGGGGTCTGTTTATGCCCATCACAAGAAATATATATATATACATTTTATTTTGCATGTTCATGCGACGAGAGCTGGCTTACGGAAACGCCAATAGCTCGGCTATCCAAAGTGGTCATGATGTTGCAATAATTGAACCCTTAAAACCGCACATTTTTCAAATGCATGAAACTGCGAAATGGCATTCTACGCTACTTTATTATTTTTTTTAACAGACAGTCTATCCATCTGAATAGTGGGGCCATAAATTTGCAAAAACCCCTGATATCCAAACCGCCGTATCTCGAGAACGGCAAATCCCTAGGCTTAGTGACAAGAATCGGATGGAATAAGATTTCAAGCTCTACATTAACTCTTGTTTTTATTAAAAAAATAACGAATTTTTACGACCCAAATATTAAGGCCATTAGGACCCTTGAACCAAAATTAAAAGTTTTGTAGCTCGGCCACTATTGATGTTTTCAAAAATCGTTCAAGATATAACCTATTAATTATGTACAATCAGTACAAGAATACCAAATGTCATCGAAATCGTATTTTCGGATTTTTTTTTGACAAACTTGAATCCCACTGAGGAGGTCATCGATTTTTTCCCATTTTTAGAGCAAAAATTGTTTTTTTCTCAATCGGGCTAAATGTTTTAATGTTTTGTTTTTAAAGTTTGTCAATTTGGGGTGCCTGTTTCCAGTATCGCATTTTGACCCGGGGTAAGACTTTTATGGCCGCTGAAAGTTCTAGAATATTGACAACATATTAATTTTTTTTTCATAAATGCTAAATCATCTCAAAATCGGCTGAAAACTTTTATATAGTTAATTCAAGATCGCAGATAATGATAATCATGTCTGTTTTGCATAATGAGGAACATGGCGGCCGGTGTTATATAGCGCCAAATTTCTAGTATATTAGTCGATTTTTTTAATTGTTTGACAAAAATCAAAACGTTGTACAAAAGTAACAAAAGTGTGCTGTTCCCTAATATAAAATGATATTTTTTATTTAGTCGGTTCGGGATTTATAAGGGCCCAAAATTCATTCAAATAATATTATAGTTAATGGTTCATCCTAGATAAAAAACCAACAACAACAAACAAGAATGCATTAAATAATTCATGTGTATGCCTATGCCTACGCGTATGGAATTAAGTAATGCATTCTTGCTTGTTGTTATTGTTTTTTTTATTCTAGGATTTATTTTACTAGCTATCAAGACCTCCATGCTATATGTAAAGGCCATGTACTCAGATAATTGAGCCTAAAATATTTTGTATGAACTATGAACTATAATATTCTTTGCATGAACTGTACATGGTGTAGTGTATGTTAATTGGTTGTGTCAGATTTCAATAATGTTAATTAATTTTAATTGTAATCAAAATATAATAAGAATAATTAATGTAGGGCAATTCAATTCCAACATTCCTTAAATGTAGTTACAGAAATTATAATTAATACTAAATAGTTTTACATCACTAGTGAACTAGTGCTAGTGCATCGAAAGAGGTTTACATACTTAATTCAATTGTCTTTAATACCGTTTAAACTATATTTGCACAATTCAATATAAGTTATAAACTGATGAGACTGAGTAAGTAGCATATGGGCACCATATGTCGTTTATGGCATATTAATGCAATCGATCATTTGTTAACCAATTAGTTAACCCAATTAGTTAACCTAATTAAGTTAACCCAATTCATTTTCTAGCATTAAATCCAGGTCACCAACAGTAGATGTTCGCCATGTACGAGTATTAACATTTTACTGTACCAGTACCTCTACTACTACTATAACGATCGGAATGCTGCATTGCAGCTACATTATATATACATTACATATATATTAAGAATGCTGTGCCGGCTAGTCGACAAATTTGCACCGCCACAACTCCCTATCACCCATGACATTTGCTAGATAATCCGCATCTTCAAGGTCAGTGTCCTTTAAGATGCGTCTCAAGAAAGTCATGGACTGACCACCATGCTTATTCACTTCATAAGGCCGCCAAAGCGCAATATTATGCACTGGCTGGTCCTCACGTCGAAAGCAATGCCCTGCAAAGCGGAGGCACCTCAATAACAGCACCAGTACTTCAATAACAATACTTCAATACTACTACAATACAAACAATACTTCCGACAGGAAAATAGCAGTCAAAAGGGGTGCCCCTCTGCCGATGTAAAACAAATACTAAATATCTCCTCAAATAACAAGAATATTCTTACTGTAATCAGTAGCTTAGATCTCAAGACGCGTGTGTGTGTGTGTGTGTTACGAATAAAACAATTTTGGTGTATCAGCGTTATACTAGGTTTTGGTGATTTTATCAAAATAACAATACCGGGCGCTAGCTACTCGAATAAGCTAGTCGCACGCTGTAGGCGCAATAACTGACGTCAAAAGGGCTCTCTCCTCCTTCATTCACAACTCAACCGGGCAATTACGGTGTTAATAACTACACCCGTGATTGGCACTAATACCATAGTCTGATCATGAGATAAGGAAATAGGTGTTAATTTACTACTGTACGAATAGCTGATCTGGTATATAAATTTCATTCTAGAACTTTGTTACTGCGGTGGGCTGCAGCAAATACCTATCAGTACATGGCAAGGGCGCGGTAGGATGTTAGGATGTTAGTAAAACTCCCTAAGCCAAACGTGTGCTGGTAGCAGAAAGCTGCCTCTTGCCTGAGCAAATATTTTGGAATCAGACAGGTCGGGCAAACTATAAGGCCTACAAAGCTAACCGGTACTGTACTGTCAGTACTGCAAATCACCAAATTATAGAGCGTGCTATTCGCACCTAAGGGTTTTTCCCTGTCTGAATCTGAGAAGTTTAATCCTAAATTTTACAGTGTCCCAGGATGGCGTCACGCTTTACCCTGATCTAAAGGTCTTACGGCGGGCAAGGGCGTCGAACGAAGTCTTACCTTCCTCTGACATGGGCGTTTTCTGGCAGTGATGCATACTGTCGAATGGGCGTGGGCGAAGATAATGTGGGCTCTCTAATGCGTCGTGGAAATCTTTCCCCCTTGTGTTGCTGAAGCCTAACGGTATAGGCAGCCATTCCCTGAAGCGTTTGGCTGTCTCAAGATAGATACGTTAAAACTACATGTCAAGGAGTTTGCACATAGCATAGCTAGTTCATCAATTTCGACGAGATTTATCCAGATTCACTAAAGAAGACGAAAATAATTCACATTTTTAAACCCGCGGATACCAATGGACAAATATGCACCATATACCCGTAATATAGTGTCATTTTCGGATGACACGGACCCCCCCCCCCCCCCCAAATTTGTCTACAATTCTTTATCATATTGCTTGAAATTTGAAACACAACTAGTTCAACTCACCGTAGTTGTTACCATGAAGCCAGAATTTTCGATTTCGCCTTTTAATTTTTTTATAAGCATTTTAAAAAAGTGTCTTTTGCGATTTCGCATCCTTCGTATCATTGCCATTCTTCACTTTAGTCGTAATTTTTTCATATCAATAGAAGCTTGCGTTGAAAGGATTCCAAATCTGTAACAATGTCTGAATTTCGTTGAGAAACAGCTGAGATATAGGCGTTCAAAGATTGCAAGAATTATCGTTCGCTGCAAGCAATTTATTCTATTTAATAAATACACAAAATTATAGAACGTGTTATTTATTTTATGAGTTGGTAGGCAATAGCAGAATGCCTATACAATATCTATATTGCATAGCTAATCATACATAAACAAATTGTTACAGAATATTGTGCGTTTATTAAATAGAATAAATGGCCTGCAGCGAACAATAATTCTTTCAATCTTCGAAAGATTAAATCAGTCCAAATATAAACAAAATACAATAATCTAAAATAATTCCTAAAATGTCCTCCCGGCGATCTTAAAGTTCGTCCTGCTGGTCTCTAGTCCATAACTCTGAGCGCTAATGCTAACGTTAGGCTCACAAGCCTTTCTCCTTTCTCCACAATCTCGCTCCTCAATGCCAACGGTAGGCTCGGAAGCCTTCCTTCCTCCACAACCTCGCTCCTTAACGTTTTGTCGAGCGAGCTCAACCTCGCCCTTTAATATGATTGGGGGGTGGTTGAGGTCGAACTGGGCTCAGGCTCCAGTGTCGAATTGTCTGTGGTTCCAAAACGCTGGGAATTGGAATGACTGGCGTCTCGCACATCCGTCGGGCGCTTAATCCATGAAATCCTCATCCGATCCCAATCTTTCACTTAGTCGGATCAGATGGAGTATCTGCGATGCTTGGAGGGAGTTTGAGGGGCAGAACTAAGCCATCCGCAGACACCTCCTTCTCAGACGTCGTCTTAACCCTCATGGGTTCGGGCAAAGGGAATCCTGTCCCTCCGTGCGGTTCTCTATGAAGGGAAATGGTGCCTCGGGTCATCTGGTCATTCCCCGAAGCGTTTGGCTGTCTCATGATAGATACGTTTTAACTACATGTCTAGGAGTTTGCAGTATATTTAACGTAAGACTTATCAAATTAAACTAACTCTACAAAATATCAAAAGGCAAATTAAACTAAATAGAAATAGTAAGGAATAGTTATAGTGATAAGTGATAAACAAAGCGCAAACGGCCCCTTTTATAGCAAATCCTAAGCATGGAATCAATTAGAACATTCTACAACATTCTACGAATGCACATTGGAGCAATAAATTATTAAGTGCCCTACGATTGGCCCAACTCATCATTCCATGTGTTGTACGCACCCCATTGGCTTATCTAAATTAATGAAACCGAAAATATAATAACCTAAAATACAAATTTACCGACCCAGATTCGAACCCTTCACCTACTTAGAATGTAACCTGTGCCTTAACCTTCTCGACCACTGCGCCAATGGAAATTGTTCGCGCTTTCAGACCTTTAGTAGTTTAACATGCCAAATTTAGATGTCTTCTAGATTATAAATCGACTTTAGCCTATGACGAGTATTTGATACACTACAATAGCCGAAGCCAGTCTATGCGCGACCATTCACCCGCTGGATATACCCGGGAGACTGGATTCGGAAGCTTTGACCTTATTGCGGTGTAGGCCTACTGTATTATTCGACTGATCGTTAATATATAATTTCTGACAAATATTATTCACTTTAGGGAAATATTAACAGTTCCTTTAGGACATGGCGCTCTAAATATGTAAACAGAGTTATGACTTACACTAGACACAACGGGATGGCTATGGATTCACGTATAAAGTGCATTCTTTAGGAGATGCTTTGTTATCTGTCACAATCATGCACACTACCGCACAATGCTGCACACCAATCTGCCGACCTTCACTAATTTTAGTCACATATAAAGAGAACAACAACCGACACATGTAGTGCCTATGAAATAGCATTAGATTCACTCCAAAACCACTTTAATGTAAGTCGCAATTGTTATATGTAACCGGTCTCTTACCTTCAGTATATCAAGAAGATTGGGGTTTATGATTATTTATCGATATTATCCAAATATAATAATATTCCATCAACTGATATAATTAATAACCGACAGTAAATAGCAGTAAAAATGCGGTGTTTGTAGTTGACAATATGATTTGCATTGATAGGATTAGACTGTTAGTTTGATTTGATAACAGTTATACGTTTCTATGACCAAAGCCTACTAATGTTTGGCTAAAGTCTGAAACTTCCACAGAAGTACAGAAGAATCCTAAGCCGGTGTTCTGGGCTTAGAAAGATACACACACTGACTGAATTGCATGAGTTTCTGTATACAATCTCTAACATAGAGTCAAAACCACTCTGATTGGTCGACCGAACAAAGAACGAACAAAGAACAAAGAAAAAGTTACACGTGGACACAGCTGATAGATGTCGTCATTTGAGTTCCGATGTTTAGAGCATTTGGCTTATTGCGACATAAAATCGCTAGTTATGTCCGCTAAAGTACACATACAGAAGAAATGGCTTTTTATGTCCACTAAAACACCGGTACAGTAAGGAAACGGCTTTTTATGTCCGTTAAAACAACTACAGAGTACTTTGCGGGGAAAATAACCAGCTAATTCCGCAAAAGCCTTTACACCGCTCCCAGAAAATGGGATTTAATTCTATAAAATATATAAAATCACAGTTTCTAAAATATAAAAATACTCTAAACAGTTAGTCTTTCTTACGCGGACGGCGTTTACGCAGTTTTTTGAGGCTAGCAAGAGTCCTTTTCTCTTTGGGGCGAGCCACTTTACTAGGAGGGCTATAACTCCTGGGTAAAGGGTGCAATACAATTGTATCAGAAGGTTTAGGATTACAATCGGTGTATCCGCCGGTCGAGGTACCTGGTTGATCGATATCAACTTCAGTGGAGCGAGGTCTAACGGCCTTTAGGGCGCGTCTTAGGACAGCAGCTCCTACTGGTCCCTGACGAGTCGTCTGGACAATAGCGGTAGGTGGACCGTGAGTGGTGAGAAACTTCCTCGGTTTAATGGTTCTTTCCAGCTCGCGTTCTCTGGCTCGATATTCGTAGGGCCGTCGAGATACTTCCTGCAACTCAGGGTGCGAGTTGATAAATAAATCGCCATACTCAGGGTCTTGACAGATGAAATTGATCAAATGGTATGAATTAATATCGTTAGGATTGACGTTCCTGAGATATTTTCGAACAAATTTGGTGGAAATACACTCACCAACACGCTTCATTAGTTCGTAACTCGGTGTGCGTGTTTTTTGTTCAACAGATGCGAATAGATAAGGATGGAATGCGTAAACTCCCTCGTAGGCGCGTCCAGGGTAATAGCGATGGCGTGACTCACAATGCAAATCCGCGTTCGCTTCCCAAGCTCGGATGTAGCGCAGGGTAATCATCTCATCTACGCTTTCCAAATCGCGGTTAAAAGGGCAATTAAAACTGGCATGTCCTTTAAGTTGACAGTGGTTGCATTGAGTCATAAATTGGGGGCAAACTGCAAAAATGTGCGAGTTATTGAGTCTGCAATACGCACAATAGATCTCCATCATCGGTTGTTCGTGGAAATAGGAGCAGGGTACGTCTGAGTCCATAGGGGTGAAATGATCTCTCGATGCGCATAATCGGCATCGTTTTCGAGAAACATAGTTGGCGTGCCGATAATCGTATGCGGTGAGACATTGTGGACCTTGATACCATTCCAAGACGTAGTCGTTATCGCTGCTCCGGGGCGCTGTAGGCTGAATCTCCTCAGATTCTAAGCATATTGGTTCGTCTTCCAATTGCATAGCTGAGATAGGTGCGGCTGTCTCCGCAAGCGAACCCACTGTCTGAACTTCCACGACAGAATAACCCGTGGGTATTCAAGGTCTTTGTATAACAGATGAATGTAAGTTCTGTATACAAACGTCCTTGAAAAGGGCGAATCCCGCGCTGTCTAACTTCTCTGCAGCTGAGTCTCTTAGGCTGAGTTTGGTCAGAGCGCGGTCCTTGAACTGACTATCAACGTTACGGAACGGAGTCAGAAAGCGCCTGAAACATTCGAAGCGGATGAATTTATTGTGCTCATCTAGCTTGGATGGGCGCGTATGGTACGACTGCACACATCGGCTAGCCAACCGGCAAGTGCGGCGTTTTCAAAGATCGTGTATATAGCTAAGGAGGGACGAAGTGGAACACTCATAAAGCTATACACGGCGCCAGGTGCGGTCAATGGTCCGTCAAAGTATAATCGAAAATAATGATCTCCATATACTTGTTGGTAGTTGATAGGATTTCCAACCTTGAAATTCCATCCGTATTCTTGAAAGGCAAGATGTCCGATGGAGGTTCGTTGTACTTTAGTAATGCCGCTTGGTGTATTTGCATACATAGTGCGGAAGAAACCTCGGCCTTCTGCCCAGGGAGCAATCAGCTGAGTATCGACGAAAGGGTATGGAATGTTCTCCATGTTCCGAAAGTCGTTTTGGAGATCTCCATAAACAGCTGAGCCGATTTTAAGGATTCTTTCGTTAAACAACATCTCGAGCACGGGCTGGGGTAACATCGATCCATCGATACCCATGGCCGGTTTGCGCTCGGTGTCGGTGACGTAACGCTGCGCGAGTTCGAATTGTCCATGTCGGAGTTTCTTTTGTATCTCGGTAAGGGTCTCAAAAGAATAATCAATCACATCGGAACACGCTCGAGTAAATACGTGGGTAGAACCAGCTAGTCCTCGTATGTGTATCATTCGCGTAGTTCCCAGTTCTCCAACCGGAACGCTACCTTCGTTATCGTAAGTGACAACTCCATACATCTCGATAACGTTAAGAGTCTCATTCCACTCTTTAGTGGCGTTTTCTAGAGTCATTCCCACCGGATGCCACAAGGTAGCGCATTCGCTAGCATTAGGTAGATCTCTATACTTTAAATATTGTATAGTATATGTCTCTACATCTCCATATCTTTGTATTCTTTCATCCTCGAATAACACGTCGAGATTCCAGTGTACTAATCGAGTTTTGATGAATCCATCAAGATTATACGGAGGTATTGTCTCTTTCTCTATCCTGGAAACATTATAGGGTTTTCGAAATGAGTTTACTTTAACTAACTGATCAAGATGTTTCTGCAGTTGTTCGAGTTCGACAAGATCGAGAGGATTTATTAGTGGTAGAAACCTCAGACTATGTGTAGGATCTTCCGGTTTTACCATGTAATATTGCGTTAGATTGACGTAATAAGGGTGATCTTTGATCCCATAAAACGAGTTCGGTAAAGGTCTAGCGCGTATGTTAACATCGTGTACCATACGACGGACAAGATCCGCTCTATTGTCCGGAGGTTCAACGAGTATACCATCGACACGAGCGGCCTCGATTGGCGGACGTTGCAACATGGGAGCGTCAGCGATAAGATCTCGAGATCTTAGGTTGATATCAACTGGTTGAGGCTGTGCCGTGGCGAAGAGTTTGTCTCCGAAATGGGGAACCATCGAAGGATGGATGATGGTTTTAGAATAGAGATCCGTCATAAGAATTTGAGCTTCTGGCTGGGCTAAAGCTGCTTCTTCTCTCTCATCCATTTCTATGTGTTTCTCCTCGAGCTGATTTTCCTCCGCTTGTTGTTGTAAACGCTCGTCTAGGAACTCTTGTAAAGAGTAGGTTCGTCCACGTTCGATGTCTTCTTTGAGATTCTGGATTTCTCTATTGAACTGGGGTAAAGCTAATTCTTTCACCGCTTGAACTTGTTGCTGCAATTTGCGTTTCTCTAAACAATCGTAAGTTCCTTTTCCGATCTTCTGCCGAATAGCGTCTAACGCGTTTCGGACAACACTCTCTTCGACTTCGGTAACGGGTTGTATCGGGGTTAAGCCTGGACGGTTGTACGGGTTAAACGGCGATATTAGATGACCGCGTCCTAATCCGGCTAGGTAGGGTTGGCGAATATCTAGTGAGCCCACTACCGGAGTACCACCGATCAACTGTTCGGGTAACACAAGATCTTTAAATAGTGAGTACAGTTCAGGGGGATCCGTTATACTATTAGGATCAAACGTTTGAGGTCTCTCTGAGGAATGAGGAGTTCTGACCGAGTATTCCGGAACTCTGATCATTGGTTTATTCAAGGATCGTTTGAGTCGAGCGAGAGTAGGTGATACGTCGAACAGGTTTCGCTCGAAACTCCCATAAGTATATCATGTAAAACTGTGTTTAGCGCAATGTCTCCGCGGATGTTTATGTCTTTCCGTTTGCTGATTGGGCCTAGGGCATTCGTCACAGTAATACCAAAGACGCACGTCCTGCAGGGGAAACGCGGGTGATCGTTCTCCAGTTTTACAATATTCCTCCATCTGTTCGAAGCTATCTGGGATGACAGGTAGCGGTCAATCGGCGGTAAGATACATCATAGTGAAATAGAGTCGTTTGAGTTCTATCATAGGGTCATGATGTATACCTTGAGGATATCGAGTTTCTAGATTTTGTTGACTGGCAATATTGAGATATGTTTCTCTCAGGAATTCCAGATAATCGTTGAAGTCGCTGCGTTTATCCGGCTCTTCAATGTCTTCCCTTTCGAGTCTGTTTCGAATAGAATTCTTGTGTTCTATTCTCGGTTTATCGTTCCGACTCCGCTGGGTATGATATTTAAATAAAACCATTTCCCTTTCGGTGTCTACATCGTCCGTATCGTGTAAATCGATAGGATGGCCAGTAGTTAAGAAGTCCATATACGTACCATTACGATGCGTATAGCGAGTGGTGAATTTTCTATAATTCAATTCACGCGTAAGTTGCTCCTGGGACATTGGCGGTTCGATATAACGACCATCGTCCTCTGTAGTAGTTGGACCAGCGTCGCCGCGTATCAAGCTATCAACAAACGCTTGTAAAGGTAGAGTATATCGCTCCCTGATACCAAGATCATCTTCTATCAACTCAGTCATATCTGCTATATGAGTTTATCAATATTATAATGAGTTTATATTTAGGCTAGCGGGCGTTGCTGCCTACCCCTCTCTGCCCCCGGACAGTGCAAGATCCTCAGCGCCGATGTACCGTCGTCGCTGTGTTTTCGCCAACGTAGTAGCTACACAACGACAACGATAACCGGCACAAGTCACTCCACTGTCCGTCCCAAAGGCTTAGATTTACTTCAGGTTCTTGCTGCAGAGTTAGGGCTACTTTCACAATTGCGACTCGCTACTGTAAACACACTTTAGTAGTAACATTCACCTATAAACGCACAAATTCCACACAACTGTCACAAATTGTACACATTCGGGCCATTTGTCCGTTAGTCAGGGCCTTCCAGAATGCCACGTTATTATTATGTATACTTGGATACTAGCCGTGTGCTATTTATTCCCTATGCTATTCAATGGGGCAAGCTTTCTATTGTTCTTTTAACTCACTTCTAATTCTAGCGTGGTTGTTGCTATGGTGACATTATGGAAAGCTAGCGGTAGAATTAGGGTAATTCTCATGCATACAGATCTGGGATGCTATTTAATAGTAATTCTTTAATTGTCAATATCCTCTTTATACATGATTTTATAAATTTTATCGGCTATTGACCATATGTTGGAGATTTTCGCACACTAATACACTTGATAGGGTGAATCTCCGCTCCCATGATCTATTATTTAATGGAATTTTGGGAATGTTATAAATTGTATAAAAATGACAACTTATCAAATTCATTAAAATATGAATTTAAATTTATTCCCGTAAATTTTATTATTTAATATTAAATAGACACAATTTTATTCCAGAACATGTCTGGGGACTGGGATCCTTGATTCTAGGAAATTGGTCTTTTTAAGAATATCGGTAAGTACTACGATATCTTAATAGACTAGAATTTTAAAGGATCTAAAATTTGACAGATTTTGTAAATATTAATAATTAATATTTAGGATGGGCACCAGTTTATTCCAGAACTTGTCTGGGGACATTAACCACTGATTCTAGAAATTTGTCTTTCAAGTATATCGGTGGGTGCCGCGATATCTTAGTCGACTAGAATTGCAGATGGTCAAAGGGTTTAACAGATTTATTTTGCGTTGTACGCTACTGTTAAAGGGACATCACGCTACTATATGTATTATTTAATATACGGTATGAGAGCAATATCGCAAGAAGCAATGTCAGTGAGAAGAGGCAAGTCGTTTCCAAGGTCTACCCAGAGCTTGGTTTAGCCGAGACACGAGGATCTGAATTTTGCATTCCTAATACTCTACTTTACCAATAATACTTGAACATAGTAGGAGCTTTATTGTACTTTAATAAGTACGGACATTTCATCTTACTGTAGTCACATATTTATAATGTACTACGGACAGTAAGGAAAGAGAAAAAAGAATTATTTCTCGCCGTCGCATTAAATATATAATATATAAGTAATTAATAAACACTAATATATATTGCACTAATCTACTAAATAATCGCTAAAATAACATTCTACTAAATAAAATTAAAGAAAACGATTATAATAAAATTACATAATAATACATACATAAATATAAAACAATAAAAACAAATATAAAATAATATAGTCACACACCCACTCCAGACGCTGTTACGTTGGGGAGTCCCTAGATGTTTGTTGGATTAGGGAGGTGGTCGTGGGAAGAGTATCTTGCCTTCCATAGTTTCCGGACAGTTCTCGGTCTCTTTCCAGTAAACATAAACGACCAACTGGGAGATTGAGTTGTTGTGTTTCGAATACAATTCCAGGTTTCCTCTTCGTCCTGGAATAGTGACGATAGAAACATCGCTTCAAATACACGACGGCCTTACAAAGCCGATTCCAGGATCTATAGTGGTCCATCGCTCCCGGTAGGAGAGGTGAGAGTCCCGGCGAGACGTCTGGTGTTCCAGATCTCCAGTCTCTCTCTCTGATCTCCACAACAGATCGGTTCGCGGTGGGGGAGTTTAGATCCACAGTGTCGTCCCTGGCAATGTGTAGTACAGACAGATCTATCACGGGTTTAAATAACCTTGATTTACTCGTCCGGGTTTTAGGTTTGACTTTCTCCGCTCCCTTGGCTTGTCTAATCTCAGCCGTGGTACGATGGGGAGGCCATTCATCTTCTTTACTTAGGAAGTCGGGTCCACCTAACCAGTCTGGAGTATCTGTCAGTTCTTGAGGAGTTGCTCCTCTGGAAGCGATGTCGACTAGATTAATCGTCTCGGGGCAATGTCTCCATTGATCTACATTGGAGTTAATATCGTCATTATCTGAGGAGTATGGTGTTCCCTCAGTTGGGTCGTCCACTCACTGCTCTCCGCTTCCCATTCACTTACTTGGTAGACCCCTTCTTTGGGTAACCTTTCCATGAGAGTTCTACGGGAAGGGCCAGTAAAGTACCAACCTACTCTAGTTCTTCCCGCATAGGCTTGTAGTGGTTGCGGTTGAGCAGGCCGTTTCTCCAATGTCTCAAGCGCTTCATGCGCATTTTGGCCGATGAGTATTTGCACTCCAGGGTAGTCTGTGTTGAATCTAGGTATCTTAAGCTGCTGGGTGAAATCGTCCTCATCCCAGTTATAAGGTTCTACTTGGCTGGTAGCGAAGTTCTTTATCGCCACCATTTTTACTGACCTTATACTGTGTTCTCCTAGTTCATCCTGGGGGGTGGACAACGCACCTACATAATAATCTGCTATTACTGTAGATTTCCAAACCTGCATAATTCCTGACATGTTTAACTTAGTTCGGAACTTGGGTTGTCCAGCAAAGATGTCTTCGGCTAGTTCTTTGTCGATGAATGTTCCTGTGCTACCGGAGTCAAGGAGGGCGTTCACTATATAACTCCTTTCAGGTCCGTGGACCCTCAACTGCACTACGGGAAATTCTCGGATTCCTACATTGGAAGTTGGTGCTTTCCAAGATGGTTGTCAGTCAGAAGTAGTTGGGGGGAGCTCACTGTCGGTGTCCTTTTCATACGTAAGTGCTCGATATACTGCGGTATTTATCAGGTAACAGGATTCGTTTTTGTCGGAGAATTCGTCCGTATAGAATCCTTCCATCTCAGAACTTTGGTCAGTGTCGTTCACATCACTGAATTGGACATGTAGTTCGGACTCACTTACCTGACTCGGGCTGTTTCGTTCGAATTCAGTGTGCAACAAGATATGATGTTTTGCGCCGCACTTCGCACACCTTGCATCGGAGTAACAGGTTCGCCGTTGGTGTCCTTGTCTGAGGCAATTATAACACAACCGCTTATCCCACATGACTTCCCATCTATCCTTTAATGATTTCTTTAGGAATTCATCACACACATTCAAACGGTGGGGCCCGTCACACAGCGCACATTTCGGTTTGATGTTACTTACCTTATTTTGAGTAACGTTGTGCACACTCGTTCTTTCCTCGGGCTTTCTTCCATGAGTTCTCTTAGGAGACGTAGGAGGAGTTTTTCTTACCTGTTCTCTCCTGTCATTGGTTCGAGACTTGAATTTACTTACGTCCTTAGTCGCTTTGTTGTCATAGTAAGATCTTTCAGTGTCTTTCCCGCTGTCTTCCTCTTGAGAAGCCTGGCTTTCGCCGTCGTCTGTATAACACACTGGTATTACCTTTCTCCTAGAAACGGGTTTCTCACTTACCTTATTTTCCGGTGTTTTCTCTCTGGACTGTTTTACGAGCTGTAATTTTACCTCTCCATCTGAGAATGACATGAGATCAGCCATGGTAGGGTCTCTTCGTTGTTGTTCCATCATATATAACACTTTCTTGTACCAGCATGTACCTACTCCACCCTTAGGTAAAGTAGAGGCCACGGCTCCAATAACCATAGAACTCTGATATTCATGAGACTTACCTAGCCAATCTAATTGTCTACAGATCTCCTGAATCTCATCGGAAAACTCTATAATCCCGCTGCTAATGAACTTTCGGGGCGCTACCAATTTTGCATACAAATACCTAGCTATGTTATTCCTAGTACCATACCTGATGTTTAGTGTATCCCAAACTTGTCTTAACCCATCTGGATGTCCAATAAACTTTAACGCCATTAACTTGGGAGATCTTTCCAAGCACTCGATGAGGAATCTCAGTTTCTCTCCGTTAGATAGCACAGAGTTCTGTATGTTATCTTTGTAATATTCATTAAAAGGTAACCATTTCATCTCATCTCCATTAAACTTGACGATCTCTCCCACCTTTACTGCTTGACGGGCTTCGGTTCTAGCCATTTGACGCGTAAAACTTTCTTGGGCCATCGTATTATTTAATATCGAGTTATCGGTATATAAATTTCTCGGATTATGATCAGGTCTATATGGAATATCATTGTCAACAGGTTTATAATTACCCTTAATAGGGTTTACTATAGGAGTTTCTACTTCACTAGCAGTATAGATGCGTGTAGGCTCCACACCTTGCGCATGAAATACTTCAGACCTAACAGGTTGACACATTGTTACCGGGGTTGGTGGTATACCCTTTTGTGTATTTACTCAAACCGATTTTCATATTTTTTTCAACATTTTACTTCAATTGGTCCCAGAAATACAGATAAAATTTCAAATACCTAAACACCTATATATCCAATCAAAAAAATGAAATATTATACCCGGGTAACAGATACACAGAGCTGTGAGAGCGCATTGATGTCGATGTGAGATCGCGGGCATAACCCCGACAACTGAGAGCAATACCTGTACTTTATATTGGATGTAGATAAGATGTCACAACAAAGAATGAATACTCCGTACAACTGGTAAACATTTCAGCACATAGCATAGCTAGTTCATCAATTTCGACGAGATTTTATCCAGATTCACTAAAGAAGACGAAAATAATTCACATTTTTAAACCCGCGGATACCAATGGACAAATATACACCATATACCCGTAATATAGTGTCATTTTCTGATGACACGGACCCCCCCCCCCCAAATTTGTCTACAAATCTTTATCATATTGCTTGAAATTTGAAACACAACTAGTTCAACTCACCGTAGTTGTTACCATGAAGCCAAAATTTTCGATTTCGCCTTTAAATTTTTTTTATAAGCGTTTTAAAAAAGTGTCTTTTGCGATTTCGCATCCTTCATATCATTGCCATTCTTCACTTTAGTCGTAATTTTTTCATATCAATAGAAGCTTGCGTTGAAAGGATTCCAAATATGTAACAATATATGAATTTCATTGAGAAACAGCTGAGATAAAGGCGTTCAAATATTGTAAGAATTATAGTTCGCTGCAGGCCATTTATTCTAGTTTATAAATACACAAATTTTTTTTTATTTTTTCAAAATTATTTATTTTATGAGTTGTTAGGCAACAGTGGAATGCCTATACAATATCTGTATTGCATAGTTAATCATACATAAACAAATTGTTCCGGAATATTGTGTGTTTATTAAATAGAATAAATGGCCTGCAGCGAACAATAATTCTTTCAATCTTCGAAAGATTAAATCAGTCCAAATATAAACAAAACACAATAATCTAAAATAATTCCTAAAATGTCCTCCCGGCGATCTTAGAGTTCATCCTGCTGGTCTCTAGTCCATAACTCTGAGCGCTAATGCTAATGGTAGGCTCACAAGCCTTCCTTTCTCCACAATCTCGCTCCTCAATGCCAATGGTAGGCTCGCAAGCCTTCCTTCCTCCACAACCTCGCTCCTTAACGTTTTGTCGAGCGAGCTCAACCTCGCCCTTTAATATGATTGGGGGGTGGTTGAGGTCGAACTGGGCTCAGGCTCCAGTGTCGAATTGTCTGTGGTTCCAAAACGCTGGGAATCGGAATGACTGGCGTCTCACGCACATCCGTCGGGCGCTTAATCCATGAAATCCTCATCCGATCCCAATCTTTCGCTTAGTCGGATCAGATGGAGTATCTGCGACGCTTGGAGGGAGTTTGAGGGGCAGAACTAAGCCATCCGCAGACACCTCCTTCTCAGACGTTGTCGTAACCCTCATGGGTTCGGGCAAAGGGAATCCTGTCCCTCCGTGCGGTTCTCTAGGAGGGGAAATGGTGCCTCGGGTCATCCGGATATGCGATTTGGAAGTCATCCTCTCGGTGATATTTACTGTCTTCTTGATCTCTTGGCTGGCCTTTTGGGCTTTAAGTATGCGGTATTGTGCGTCTTCCTGGGGGTGGCGTATTCTCTCTGGCAATGGTTTCGCCTTAAAACCAGTTTCACGTAGAATGTCTGCTTCGTCTAGTATACACGAGGTCACGCGTTTGTGATAGAACGCGCTCCGGTATGCCCAAGCAATAGAATGCCAGGCTCCCCGATTTCGCTGTTCGACTCACAACTTGTTGAACTCTCCGGGGTTATCTGGTTCACCACAGTTTGAAAGTTCCAAGTATTCTTGTTATCTGGGTGAACTTGGAGGAAATAATTGCGTACGACTTTAAATCCGCTATCTAGTGGCAATATGTCGAGTACCTCCAATAATTTGTCGTACTGAGGCATCGCTGATACTTTGACATTATTATAGGGTTAGCGGCCCAGAATCCTAGATGCACTCTCATAGGGAAACGTCATCGCTGCGTCGATATATGCTCGTCCACTAAGTCCTCCCAATGGTCAAATAGCTGCCACATTATCTTCACCGACATATGCTCGTAGGGGACGTCTCGGAGTTGACATTCCGACGTTCATTCGATGTTATAGTAGGTGCATTGAACCACAAAGCTCCAACAGGTGTAGAAAGTGTGGGACTGCTGATCCCCACACCAGTTGCACACTAAATCTGGTAGAGAGATATGCTTTGCTCCACATTTCTTGGCATGATGCCCTGTAGTCCCACATCTGCCCTAAATGGTGTTGGCAGGGTACCAAAAGCATTCGTAGATGGGATCTCCTATAATCTACTACTGTTCTTGTGATAGTCTTCATCATCGGGGTCAGTCGGTACGTTCGTCTCCGTAGGTTATACACAAACCATGGCATCACAAACCAATTGTACACAAACCATGATCTTGGTTTGCATCTTCCTCGGAAGGTTCTCCTCTATCTCAATAACTTGCCACAACGGCTCGTCAATTATCATGGACTCGGTCGGATCTTCATCAGGATGATGAACGGTAGGTGTGCGCGCCTTCCATGATCCTTCCAGGTCCTTAATCTCCGCGTGGCGTTCCCCATCATAGGGTACTAACGTTAACATCGACGGTCTGTCGACTAGACTTCCCGCGTGGGTTTTAATAAAGTTATTACAGTAGATTTATACTATTTTATACTGTATACTTCTTTTGGTGAAGGTTTGCTACCGGTACAGTGCTGATAGATGATTATTGATTGAGAGACAAGACAGCAAGCAGATTATTATATTTTAGTATTGTCTGACAGCTGACCCCTTTTTCTTGTTGCTTTAGCTGACTGCCGGATGCAGTCAGCATTATGTTCGACTGAAGGCTAACTGTTGGATACAGTCAGCACTTATATATTAGTATATTAGTATATAGTGTTTGGGAATACTGTTTGGCATTTTGGTGAATACTGGAATACTGCAGTACTGGACTGGAGTAATTAATCAGATAGGCTCAAACTGCAAACTGTTATATTTGGATACAGTGAACTGCGTATTCAACGGACGTACCTGTATCTACGGTCAGACGGTTAGGCCTAACGAGCCTATTGGTGGTCTACCTATATCAGTATATTCATATTGCTGTATTAGTCAGTACCGTATATAACGGTACCGGTACTGCATTTCTGCATTCGGAAATAAACTGGAATTGTGACACAACGCAAATTACGAAGTCAATCCGGCCAGAAATATTTTGTAATTTAATCTACCTAACCTAGGCCTTGTAGATAGAATGGCTGAACCGTTGGGTAAGTTAAGGAAACGGAGAGCAGTTCATAAAGCAACCGCTACTCGTTTAATGGGAGATCTCCATGGCGAAATGTACTCAGATTTCGCCAACCGTACATTACACGATGATGTCAATGTTGAAACTATAGAGGATTTATCTGAGGGATTGCGAAATCAGAGGGCGAAAATAGCTGAGTTGACTGAGGAGATTCAACATCTTGTAGAAGATAAAGATCAGTTAGTTACCGAAATCAATTCGTCTGCTAAGGATGACATGCAGATAGGTTCCTTATTGCGTCGAGTAGATAAGTTATTAGGTCTAGGTAATTCTGTAAGTCAGCATGGCCAAATCCACCCTTCTGATCACATCGGTTTTAATCCAGAAAATACTGGGTTAGATAGAACCCAGATAGGAAACACGAGGCCTATGGGATTAACCCCTTCAGAAGCTTCCAAACCTTAAACTCCCAAAATTTAGTGGCGATCCGATAGAATGGCCCAATTTCTGGGATCGATTTGAGGATGCAATACATAAGAGAACTGATCTAGCTGGAGCCACTAAATTTACGTATCTAGAAGGCCAACTTTCTGGTGAGGCTTCTTCTTTAGTAAAAAAAATTCCAGAGAAGTAATGATGATTATATTGAGGCCATTGAACTTCTTAGGACTACTTATGGTCAGAAAAAGTTAATTATGAGGGCTCGTCTCAATACAGTGTTCGATATGGAGTCTCCTAAAGCGACTTCGAAGGATTTAGCTTCATTTCGAGCAAATTATGAAGCGCAACTGCGTGGAATCAAACAGCTAGGAGGTAATGTGGAGGAATCTGGCTACGTATACGCCGAACTAATTCTTCGTAAGCTTCCTGCTTCAGTTCGTAGTAACATAAATAGGGCCGCTCACTCCACTTATTGGACGCTTGAGGAGTTACGGGTAGCTCTAAATGATGAAATCGAACAGTTAAAGGTCTACTGAGTCACAAAATACTTACCTAAAACCTCAGAATAACTATGGTAGTAAATTTAAAAGCGATAGTAGAAATTCATCAGCCAATTCTTTGGGTTCTGAAACTGGAGGAACACTTGGCTCTTTCAGCACGACAGCAAGTACACCAATCGATAGGAAACGCAGACCGGTTTCCTGTTATCTATGTAAGGCAGATCATCCTGCCCGATTGTGTGACCAGTATAAGAATCCAAATCTTAAATTAGCTCGAGTTAGAGAATTGTGTTTATTATTATTATTATTATTTTCATACAATGTTTATATAGTAAGAAACATGTACAACAGAGTAAATACTAGCACAAAGAATTAACAAATACAATTAGGCCTAAGTATAATAAGCAATAATATACACAGAAATTCGTAATAGAAAATGCCCAAAAAATTCGTATGACTAGTCCCCACACACTGAATTTATAATTAGATCGATTTCATCACGGTTAAAACCCAAAATATCGATTTCATTATTGCGGTAATTAAGTAGTTCTTTAATTAATTGAATAGCGCCCGGATCCCCGTTTTTATACCACTTTCTTGATGCTACCTGCTTGGACATGAGCTTCAGTAAGTTCAACTCTTGACAAAAGTTTCCAATGCGGCGGAAGTTAACCCCACTGACTGTTCTACAATCCGGTAGAGAGACATTCGCGAGAAATCTGACACATAATTTATTGCTGTTGAGGAGAGACTGTGCAAAAGAAACAAACCGGCTGCAAATCATTGACATCGGATGCAGAAAAGTACACAAACCCTCCACAATATAACAATGAGTTTCGTAGGGAAGGTTGTAGACCGTACGGACATTAATATTCCACGCGCGGCCGACACGCTGCGCTCCATCCGACCAGATATCCCACAAACTGCTACCATACAAACACATCGCATATCTTCTTTGTATTTCAAACAAACATGATGGATATGAGAATGAAAATTCCTGGTGTAAACTCCGTAATTTGCCTATAAATTGTCCTCTCTTACGAGTCATGTCTTGATCAAAGCTGCAGTTATAATCAACAACATTGCCAAGGTGCATCGCCTTCTTAACCCACGGAAGCTTAACTCCATCAAGTTTAACGTAATTACTAGGCTCAGACCAACGTTTTACAAACGGGATACACTTTGATTTGCTTTTTGCTGGGTCACTATCGCGGCTGAAATTTAATTAGTATTTCAAAGAGAATTCCTCACAAATCGAGATCATAAATTGTAGACCAACTATTGTAGGACATAATAACAATAAGTCATCGGCATATGCCAATACACCGAAATACACTGAACTGATACTGCAACCAACCTTGGATTTACGAAGAGCCACAATCAGTTTGTCTACAATGATACAAAAAAGAACCGGCGAAGCTACCGAACCCTGCCTGACGCCATTCGAAACCAAAAAAGGATCCGATAAATTGTTACCCCATTTAACACAACATGACTGTTCCTTGTACATCCACAGAAGCACCCTTACAAACAAAACCGAAAAACCTTTCTTTAGTAACTCCATAAATAATGTTACCCAATCCACCATATCGAACGCTTTCGATAAATCAAGAAAACACCCATAGACTGGGGTTGAGAACCGCGAATAATGCGAAATGACTTCTTTAGCAGTCCATGTACAGCTGGTGGTACTCGAACCTTTTTGAAAGCCAAACTGAAGTTCATCTACAAGAACTCTGTCCCCTTGAGAAAGTAGCATTACCCACTCAAACACCTTAATAAGTAGTGAAGATAACGCTAGTGCCAGGTAATTATTTGATTTACTGAGATCACCCAAATTGTCTTTAACCAATGGAACAAGAGAACAAGTTAGAAGGTACTTAGGGACAAACCCATGAATGAGGAAGCTATTGAACATTGTCGCAATTACTACACGCACAGTGTAGTAATTCTCCTCCATTAATCAGACAATCGGAATTAAAATCAAAAAGAACATCAGATTTCGAATGTTTCAGTTTGAGTATAGCTGCTCTGACAAGTTCTGGAGTGATTTTATCCGAATCATGAACGGAGTAGCTGCTCAATTTAACAATAATTTCCTGGTCTAGCGCATTACTATCTGTACCATATTCCTGGTTGAATAGCCTCGAGTAAATCGATGCAAAATTACCTGCAATCCCCTTACCATCTGCAATTCCATCAATGGTGCTGCTCAGCATACCGCATTTACGCCCACGCAAATTCTTTATCATACTAAAAATATAATTATTATTATCCAGGCACGCTTGTAAAAATTTATCTCTCTTTACTGTATCACTCGACTTTTTTAGACGTCGTACCGCATATTTATATTGTGCTCTTGATGAACAACGTAAATAAAACAAATTACCGTTATTTGCATCCGGTTTACCAGCTGCACACCACATATTATGCCAGAACATGGCTTCCGTTTTATACGGCTTCACATAATCATTCCACCCCGGCCATTGTTTATTATTTGAAGCACCTGATACCGGTAAACAATTACATGCTGCTTTATCAATAGCATCTAACACCTCAAAACAATAACATTCTAAATCAATTGTGTGATCTGGGTTGTCACACAAAATATTGCTACACTGGCTACATTCTAAATTAAGATTACTGAGTGAATTATTTAAACAACTAATAAAATTTTCCTTTTCTGTATCATTTGCCTTTTGAAAATTAGGCTTCCGTTTATTCACGTTGTCTGATACATCGGGTACAGAATTTATATGAACGTAATTAAATTGTGCATAAATAGGGCTATGGTTAGATACGTTATCTCCCGAATGCACAACCCCACAATCTGACATATTATCAATAAGAGTACTCGAACACATAAAACGATCAATTAACGATGTACTTATGGTGTTGTTGGCACAAAACATATATGTATAATCTACCTCGTGGAAGTCCCATAAGTCTACAAGACCAATCTCATTGAAAAATGATTGTACTGTACGAACATGTGCCGTGGATCGCACAAAATCGGTATTCAGATCTCCCGCTAGCAATGTAAGGGGCGAACCGTTGTTATTTATAACTGTACGAATGTCGTTCAATATTATCAAGAGTTCATCTGACACTGTATCACGTAACTGTGGATCAACCGGAAAATACGCATTTAACAAAAGCAATGGGTTACTTTCACCGGGCAAACATAACTGAACAGCCTGAAAACGAAAATTACCAGTTTTTACTGTATTAACATTAATAAATTTCATCAATTCTCTTTTAATAAATATACATAGTCCTCCTACCGGACGACCACGTTGCTGCTCATTACGATAGACCGCAGGTTCTAAAGCACAATAAAACTCAGAAAATGCATTACGTATTCGATAACTATTATCTTTTAAAATAAAATGTTCCTGCAAACAAATGATATCCGACCCCAACGAAAGCACCTTCAAAAAGTCAATTTTATTATCTGCAAAACCTGTGCTGTTGTACGAGACAAATTTAAGTTTACTAAGACTTAGACTACTAATAGGTTCAGTTAATGGTGGTGGAGTAGCCATGATGTGATATATACAAGCGATAATAATAATATGCCATAAAAAATAACAAATCAGACTATATATACACTATGCTTAATAAACAACCTGGGGCGGGGGGCCCCTCCGATCGACGTTTGAGCTAGGATAGAATACATACTTGCGAACACACACTCCCGCAGGCCAAATTTCTGGATTCAGCAACTCCTCTAGTTTATCGACCGAATAAGAAACCCGGAAGCTCATCGTGCGCGCATCATCGTGAGACATTTTTACGATATCTTTCTCTGTAACGGTAATGTTACTGAACTTGAGATCTTCTACGATATCAGCTGCTGTAGTACCTCGTTGCAATCGGAAAACAAACACCGAGCCCGGAGCGGCTTTAGATCTCAAGGATGAACTACCGCCGGGACCGGATTTACTCTTTGTGCCCGTGCCCATAACGTACTCCGGTCGCTGGCGTCTTCTCTGAACCAACTGAAAGGGAAGTTCGTTGTCTTTATCCTCCGGATTGCGCGACGGCGACAGCCGTGGACGTTTGCTACTCCCATTCCCGTCGCCCTGGGGGGCTACGGTATTTGGAATACCTCGAGATCTCCCACTTTGTCCACGGGTTGGCGTTACGTACCGACGTGGACCACCCTGTCTTGGCGACATCCCTTGGAGGTGCTGCGTAACATCAGCATACAGAGGTTTGCGGGTAGCTGGTGGTGGCGCTAATGACCCTGGTCCATGGGGACCATAACCTGGCAAGGGAGGCGGTAACACCCCTGTCGAAGGCGTTCCCCACCCAGATCGCGAGATGGTAATCTTAGAATCAATACTAGATATTGACTCTTTCATCTTGTCAACCTTTTCATCCAACAATGATAACCTACTTAGCATTTCAGTTTCTGAAATACTTGACCCAGAACCCATACCGGTACCGGCACAACCAGATTCAGATAAGGCCACCCCGAAACGCGGGAGGGACAGGGCCTCTAATGCCCCTACAGCGATAAATGGCAACAGCCCATCTTTATCGAGATCAACCATTCTCTCCCAAGTGTCCTTCAGATTGGCTTGGGCTACGGTCCTCTCAGCAGACTCACGACGAAAAACCATCTCCAACCCCACCTTCTCATAGAGTGCGGACTTCGCCTGCAAAATTTCTTCTGGAGTAAATCTCGCTAAACATAACTCGCTACACGCAGCGTGCGTTTGCGAACTCAAACCTTGTAATAACACAGTTAGGCAGGAGTTTATAATAAATCCATTTGCATCAATATCCATAATCTGAAGATATTGGTCAGGCAGTCAGGTATTAATCAGGCAGTCTGTAAGCATTAGGTCTACTGCAGTACCCTAGCAATCAATCATGTACAAGATGTCTTAGACATAGACATTCAGAAGGTAAACCATGTCTCAGTGAAGAAGGTTGTCAAGTATGTAGGAAGGGTCACCATACCATTCTCCATTTGGATTCTAAACCAAATCCTAGTACAGTTGCAGCTATTACATCTGATTCAGGGGATGTTTCTTTGGCAACTTCGGGTGGATCTACATTACTTCCTACCGCAATCTGTCCTATAAGATTCCTAAATGATGGGAAGGAGGATGATTACTCTGTTCGTACAATTCTCGATCAAGCTGCACAACATACTTTTATACTCCGTCGAATTGTCAAGGCATTAGGATTGAAGACAATTAATAAGGTTTCATCTTCTATAGACGGATTTAATAAGGAAGGACCAAGGAAGGTTTATGATGAAGTTCGTTTCCGTATTTCAACTTCGGATGGTTTAATTGAAACTTGGGCGTTAGTTGTAGATAAGTTGCCTCTTAGATTATCTTCCCCGGGTCGTACCAAGATGGTCTCTCAACTACAGCTGCGTGGATTTAAGTTAGCAGATCCTCGTACCGGAGATGATTTATCTGACATTGGGTTGGTGATAGGAGTCGACCAGTACTTTAACTTTGTTTATGGGGAATGTATTCAAAGTGGTATTTATTGGCTTCCTTCTAATCTTGGTGATGTCATTGCTGGTACATTGCCTTTATGTGATTCCCAATCAAACTCAATTCAATCAAATGCTATTACGGCTCTCCTTATTGGTTGTGTTGAAGAGTCGGATAATGTTGATGATGCCCTCGAACGACTTTGGAGATTAGATACAATCGATATCTCACCTGATGATACCAACCCTATTGATGAAGTTGTTATGAAGGAATTTGAAGAAAACACTAAGTATGTTGATGGAAGATATGTTGTTCATATGTTTTCCAAGTCTACCATCCAATTACGGATTAACGATAAAGCGACTTCAGTCGACATTGACGAATTTGTCAAAGAATCCTTTGTTATTGGAATGTTATAATAGTATTAGTCTTCAACAGTTAGAACGTGGATTTATAGAACTAGCACCCCCCTATATTGCTACGGGTTCTAAAATACACTACCTAGCCCACCATGGAGTTGAAAAACAATCGATAACAACTCCATTACGAATCGTATTCGATTGTTCAGCACGGGCTGGTCGCGGGTTACCGAGTCTCAACGACTGTTTGTATTCAGGACCGAGTTTAATCTCACAAGATCTCATTGAAATACTACTGCGTTTTCGTCTGAACCTGTATTGCGCATTGGCGGATATCGAGAAGGCTTACTTACAGGTGATATTAGATGAAAACGATCGTGACGTCACATGCTTCATGTGGCCAGAGGATGCAACCAATCCTCACATTCCTTGGGTCACATATCGATTTCGAGTAGTCCTTTTTGGTGCTACTTGTTCCCAATTCCTTCTCAATGCTACTGTGCATCATCATGTCCGCAAACTAAACCCTACATGCGCTCAAACGTATTCTCAATGGTTTGTATGTAGACAATTTACAAGCTAATGATAATTCTGAGCATTGTTTAATTAATTTTTATAACTAAAGTCGTGGTATTTTAGCCGCTGGTAGGTTTCCTTTAAGGGAGTGGGTTACTAATTCACCAGAATTAGCTGAGTTGATAAAAGTAAACCATGACGGACCTAAAGTAACTAATAATGAACAAAAGGTTTTGGGATTATGTTGGAACATGTCTGATGACGTCATAGGATTCCAAGATAGGAACATGACATCATCAGCGGTTATTTTAACAAAACGTAAGGTTGTTAGTTTGGCATCAAAGTTTTTTGATCCATTGGGATTCATAAATCCAGTGATGTTCGCGCTTTTAAGACTTTTGGCAGTTTAACCCGCCAAATCTATATGTCTTCTAGGTTATAAATCGACTCTAGCCTATGACAAGTATTTGATACAAATAAATCCAACATTAGCCGAAGCCAGTCTATGCGCGACCATTCACCCGCTGGATATACCCGGGAGACTGGATTCGGATGCTTTAATTTGATTGCGGTGCAGGCCTACCGTACTATTCGATTGATCGTTAATATATAATCTCTGACAAATATTATTCACTTTCGGGAAATATTAGCAGTTCCTTTAGGACGTGGCGCTCTATCCATATAAACAGAGTTATGACTTACACTATACACAACGGGATGGCTTATAGATCACAAAAGGTGCATTCTTTAGGAAATGCTTTGTTACTCGGTCAAGCACATACAGACTATTGCACACCACCGCACACTGAATTGCCGATATTCACTGCTTTTAATCATGTATAAAGAGAACAGCAACCGACATTTGTAGGGCCTATTAAGTAGCATTGAATTCACTACAAACCACGATAATGTATGTCGCAATTGCTATATGTAACCGGTCTCTCTAACCTTAGTGTATCAAGAAGATTGGGGTTTCTGATCGTTTATCAATATTCTCCAAATAACAATATGCAAACGAATGATACATTTAATAACAAACCGTAAATAGCAGTAAATAATGCGGTGAAAAGCAGTTTGAGTTTACAGCACGTAGTATGCAGTACCGTGCCAGACCAGGTAGGTAGTGTGCCAAGTTAACCAAGATAACAGTTTTGTGATCTTATAATTAAAGACGTTCTAATGTTGGAAAATTCAGAAACATTCCACAGCCGATGATGTTCTAAGCTGGGAAAAACGTCATTACTGAATCATGTGATTCGTGGTATGCATTTTACACACAAAGAGGTAATCTATCACTGTGATTGGTCAACCGTTGTTCTGATTGGTTGATCGAACGGAACAAAGAGGCTACACAAGTACAGCAAATCAGCCAACCAGCGGGCGGATTGTGCCACTAGAAGATACAGTTTAGAGGATTTGAGCGAATGGGGGAAAACTGGATTACGAATGGAAAAAGGCCAGTTATATCCCCCAAAAGCTTTTACACCGCTCCCAGAAAATGGGATTTAATTATATAAAATATAAAAAATCACAGTTTCTAAAATATAAAAATACTCTAAACAGTTAGTCTTTCTTGCGCGGACGGCGTTTACGCAGTTTCTTGAGGCTAGCAAGAGTCCTTTTCTCTTTGGTGCGAGCCACTTTACTAGGAGGGCTACAACTCCTGGGTGAAGGGTGCAATACAATTGCATCAGAAGGTTTAAGGTTACGGTCGGTGTCTCGTCCATTTCGATATGCTTCTCCTCGAGCTGATTTTCCTCCGCTTGTCGTTGGATACGTTCGTCCAAAATTCTCGCAGAGAATAGGGTTGTCTAAGTTCGATATCTTCTTAGAGATTCTGGATTTCCCAATCGAACTGAGATAAAGCCAATTCATTTATCGCTTGGACTTGCTGTTACAACTTACGTTTATCTGAACAAACGCAGGTTTCCTTTCTGATCTTTGTAGAATAGCGTTTAACTCGTTTCGTACAACGCTCTCCTCCACCTTGATGAAGGGTTGTATCGCGTTAAACTGGGACGACTATACGGTTGAATGGCGATATTAGGTATCCGCGTCCCAATACGGCTAGGTAAGATGGGCGGCTAGCTAGAGCTCACTGCCGGAGTGTTACCGATTAATTGTTAGGGTAACACTAGATCTTTGAACAGTGAATACAGCTCGTGAGGATCCGTGATACTATCAGAATCGAAAGTCTGATGTCTAACTAAGGAATGAGGAGGTCTGACCGAGGATTCCGGAACTCTGATCGTAGGTTTACTCAAGGATCGTCTGAGTCGAGAGAGCGTAGGTGATACATCGAATAAGTTTCGCTCAAAACTCCAGTAAATATAACGAGTACAACTGTGTTTAGCATAACATCTCCGCGGATGTTTGTCTTTCCGTTTGCGGATTGGGTCTAGGGCATTCATCGCAGTAATACCAAAGACGCACGTCCTGCATGGGAAACGCGAGTGATCGTTCGCCGGTTTTACAATATTCTTCCATCGGTTCGAAGCTATCCGGTACAACAGGTAGCGGTCGATCGGCGGTAAGATACATCATAGTGAAATAGAGTCGTTTGAGTTCTATCATACAGTCATGATGTATACCTTGAAGATATCGAGTTTCTTTCTAGATTCTGTTGACTGGCTATATTGAGATATGTTTCGCTCAAAATTCCAGATACTCGTTGAAGTTGCTGCGCTTATCCGGATCTTCAACGTCCTCTCTTTCGAGTCGGTTCCGAATAGAATTCTCGTGTTCTATTCTCGGTTTATCGTTACGACTACGCTGGGCATGGTATTTAAATAAAACCATTTCCCTTTCGGTGTCTACGTCGTCCGTATCGTGTAAATCGATAGAATGGCCAGTGGTTAAGAAGTCCATATACGTACCATTACGATGCGTGTAGCGAGCGGTGAATTTTCTACAGTCCAACCCACACGCAAGTTGCTCCCGGGACATTGGCGGTTAGATATAACGACCATCGTCCTCCGTAGTAGTTGGACCAGCGTCGCCGCGTATCAAGCTATCAACAAACGCTTGTAAAGGTAGAGTATATCGCTCCCTGATACCGAGATCATCTTCTATCAACTCAATCATATCTGCTATATAAGTTTATCCATATTATAATGAGTTTATATTTAGGCGAGCGGGCGTCGCTGCCTACCCCTCTCTGCCCCCGGACAGTGCGAGATCCTCAGCGCTGGTGTACTTTCGCCGATGTGCCTATCGCCAATGTCGTAGCTGCACAACGACTACAACAACCAGCACGAGTCACTCCACCGTCCGTCCCAAAGGCTTAGATATACTTCAGGTTCTTACTGGAGAGTTAGGGCTACTTTCACAATTGCGACTCGCTACTGTAAACACACCTTAGTAGTAACATTCACCTACAAACGCACAAATTACACGTAACTGTCACAAATGGTACACATTCTATCACACATTCGGGTCATTTGTCCGTTAGTCAAGTGCCTTCCAGAATGTCACGTTGTTATTATGTATCCGCATATGCAGTGCGCTATTTATTCCCTATGCTATTCAATGGGGCAAGCTTTCTATTGTTCTTTTAACTCACTTCCAATTCTAGCGTGGTTGTTGCCATGGTGACATTATGGAAAGCTAGCGGTAGAATTAGGGTAATTCTCATGCATACAGATCTGGGATGCTATTTAATAGTAATTCTTTAATGGTCAATATCCCCTTTATACATGATTTTATGAATTTTATCGGCTATTGACTATATATTGGAGATTCTCGCACACTAATACACTTAATAGAGTGAATCTCCGCTCCCATGATCTATTAATTAATGGAATTTTGGGAATGTTATAAATTGTATAAAAATGACAATTTATTAAATTCATTAAAATATATGAATTTAAATTTATTCCCGTAAATTTTATTATTTAATGTTAAATAGACACAATTTTATTCCAGAACGTGTCTGGGGACTGGGATCCTTGATTCTAGGAATTTTGACCTTTTAAGAGTATCGGTAAGTGCTACGATATCTTAATCGACTAGAATTTTAAAGGATCTAAAATTTCGACAGATTTTATAAATATTAATAATTAATATTTAGGATGGGCGCCAGTTTATTCCAGAACTTGTCTGGGGACGTTAACCACTGATTCTAGAATTTGTCTTTCAAGTATATCGGTGGGTGCCGCGATATCTTAATCGACTAGAATTACAGATGGTCAAAGGGTTTAACAGATTTATTTTGCGTTATACGCTACTGTTAAAAGGACATCACGCTACTATATGTATTATTTAATATACGGTATGAGAGCAATATCGCACGAAGCAATGTCAGTGAGAAGAGGCAAGTCGTTTCCAAGGTCTACCCAGAGCTTGGTTTAGCCGAGACACGAGGATCTGAATTTTGCATTCCTAATACTCTGCTTACCAATAATACTTAAATATAGTAGGAGCTTTATTGTACTTTAATAAGTACGGATGTGTCATCTTACTTATTACGTATTTGTAATGTAATACGGACAGTAAGGAAAGATTACATCTTACATATTACGTATTTGTAATGTAATACGGACAGTAAGGAAAGAGAAAAAGAATTATTTCTCGCCATCGCACTAAATATATAATATATAAGTAATTAAGTAATAAACGCGAATATATATTGCACTAATCTACTAAATAATCGCTAAAATAACATTCTACTAAATAAAATTAAAGAAAACGATTATAATAAAATTACATAATAATACATACATAAATATAAAATAATAAGAATAAAATAATATGGTCACACACCCACTCCATATGCTACTAAGCTGGGGAGTCCCTAGATGTTTGTTGGATTAGGGAGGTGGTTGTGGGAAGAGTATCTTGTCTTCCATAGTTTCCGGAGAGTTCTCTGTCTCTTTCCAGTAAACATAAGCGACCAACTGGGCGATTGAGCTGCTGTGTCTCGAAGACAATTCCCGGTTTCTTGAAGTTGCGTCGCATGACGACGAGTAGTTCTACCGATCGCACCAAACCGTCATCCGAGATGTGAGTCTCGATGATACGACCTGTCTGCCACCGCTTATGTGGAAGATCTACATCCACAATAAGAACCATGTCTCCAGCGCTGACGTTTTCTTGCTGCGCAAACCACTTAGTTCAAAGTTGTAGCGTGGGCAGATAATGTTTTTCGAAATGGTCAGCGAAACGACGGGATAACAACTGCATGAGTTGCCAAGTTTGCCGGCAGTATTCGTCTCCGTCTGTGATTTCCGATTGTGGGAGCATGGCTACAGGTTTCTTCAGTAGGAAGTGCGCGGGTGTTAGCGCTTCCAGGGAATCGGGACTCGATGAGACTGGCATAAGCGGTCTCTCGTTGAGATAGGCGGCGATTTCCTCCATTAACGTCCGCAAAAGTTCGTCGGTGAGATACGCGCGGCAAGGCACTATAAAGTGAAATGCTGTCTTCACACTTCTTATTAATCTCTCCCAACTTCCTCCCCACCAAGGGGCGTCGGCGGCGTTGAAGGTCCAGCTAGACGCTGTTACTCGTAGCTGATCGTCCACCTGTCTTTGGTTCCAATCTTTGACGTAAGCTTTGATTTCATTGTTGGCACCAATGAAGTTTGTTCCCTTATCAGATCTCATCGTGTTACTAGTGCCAAAGCGAGCGATCTGTCGTCGTAAGCTTAATAGAAAGCTGTTGGTAGATAAATCGTTCACCATATCGAGATGGATAGCTCTACAAGTCATACAAACAAAGATGACACACCATCTCTTGACTATAGTCCTAGCACGATATACTTCAATAGGGCCAAATAAATCTACACCGGTATTAGTAAAGGGTGGTTCATAGAAGCTTACTCGTTCCCTAGGTAATTCTGCCTCTCTCTGTGTTAAAGGCCTACTGAATGCTTTCCTACAGGGTATGCAGTTCCTAAGAACTTGGTTCAGAGCTCTACGGGGTTTATAAAAATAATAGCGAGTTCGAATTTCGCTAAGAACTCGTTCTCTACCAGCATGATAAAGTTTGCTGTGAACATCTACAATCATCTTGACTTGTATCTCAAGATTTCTAATGAGTATGGGAAACTTAGTGTCAAAGGATAATGGAGCATTCGTTAATCTTCCTCCAACACGTATCAACCCATCTATCATTGTGCTAGAGAAATGATCCCTTAAGCGCATCTGTGGATTTCTCAACAACAGAAAATACTTATCGGAATCCTCATAGCATTGCAGGAGTCTCAGCATCTGCTTGTTGGTTTCTTCATGCTCCTGATAACTGATCTTCTCCTTCAGAAACCTGTCGGATATCTTATATTTGGGAAGATCTTTAATAACATGGACCTGCACCGATGTTATTGGAGTGGTATCACTTTTGGTCTTCATCCCGGAGTAGTGATGGTGAAAACATCTTTTTAAATATGTAACGGCCTTACAGAGCCGATTCCAGGAACTGTAGTGATGTATCGCTCTCTGCAGGAGAGGTGAGAGTCCTTGCGAGACGTCTGGTATTCCAGATTTCCAATCCTTCTCACGGATTTCCACAACAAGTTTATTTGTGGCTGTGGGTTTCTGATCCAAAGCGTCGTCTCCGGAAGTATGTAGTACAGACAGATCTACCATGGGTTTGAATAACTTCGATTTACACGCCCAAGTTTTAGGTTTGACTTTCTCTGCTCCCTTGGCCTGTCTAATCTCTGTGGTAGTAAGATGAGGAGGCCATTCTTCTTCTTCTTTGTAGAGGAAGTCGGGTCCACCTAACCAGTCTGGAGTATCTACCAGTTCTTGTGGAGTTGCTCCCCTGGAGGCGATGTCTGCTGGATTAATCGTTCCGGGGCAATGTCTCCATTGATCCATCGTCGTGCGACTAAGTATAATGGCTACTCTGTTGGTAACGAAGACGCTGAACTGACAGACTTCATTGGTTATATACTCCAACACGAGTAAAACGTCGGTCCAATAGACAGTTTTCTCCAGTGGATAGTCGATCTGTTCTGTTACATTCCGGCCGATGGCTGTAGCGGTATAGAGCCGCTTTTAACTCCGCTCGAGGAACTTTCAACTTATTGTTTATCAATGCCTTAGAGGTAACCAAGGCGACTTTGATTCCGTCCGGAGTTTCCACCCTTAGGTAGGCTACTATACCTATTCCCATATCGCTGGCGTCTCCAAACACATGGAGTTGATAGGAATACGTAGGGAGAACATGACCAAAATATGAACGGGAAATTATAAAGTTCTCGATGGCTGGTAGAGAATCTTCCCATTTCAACCACTTCTTTAATAATTCTCCCTTAAGTGGATCGTCCCATGAGTGGTTTTCAAGCCACATTTGTTGTACTAAACTCTGAGCAATCAATATAACTGGGCTAATAATTCCCAATGGATCGAAATAAGTGCTCAGGATACTTAAACAAATCCGTTTAGTCCGAACTGGATTATCTCGCTGTTTTAGTTGGAAAAACAGGATATCTCTTTCTGTGTCCCATTTCAAACCAAGGGTCTTAGTTTCTGGAAGATCATCTTTTAGTAGATCTAGGTCTTTCGCTCCTCGATCTTCTACCGGGATCGACTCCAGAAACTCATGGGAGTTGCTGGTGAATTTAGTTAATCGAAATCCACCTCTTTTTAAGCACTCTACCGTTCCTTTAGCGGCGTCAATGGCTTCTTCGACTGATGGAAGGGACTTTAGATTATCGTCCATGTATATATCCCGCTTGATGTTGTCAATCACCTCTTTAGAGAAGGCTTCTCGGTTGTCATCTGCAGTTGTGCGCACCACTGAACAGGCGTTTGAAGGGCTTGAGATTATCCCAAAAGCCTGGATGGTCATCCAGTACTCCACCGGTTTCTGGTTGAGGTCTCCTTCAGGCCACCACAGAAATCGTAGGCTATCTCGATCCCTATCCAGCGCCTTGACTTGTAAGAACATGCCTTCTATATCTGAGGTGAAAGCAATTGAATATTGTCTTAATCTTAAGAGTATTCCCAACAAGGATTGGAGTAAGTTGGGTCCGGGTAACAATTCGGAATTAAGGGATTGGCCCATATAGAGGGCGGAGCCGTCAAACACCACTCGTACCTCATGGGGTTTACCGGGTTTGGGAATGTAATGGTGAGTTAAATAATACGTTCTCTCAGTTATAGGTGTTTCTTCCGGTACTAGCTCCGCATATCCCTTGCTAATAAATTTCTTCAACTGCGTTTGATACATTTCTTTAGCTGAAGAATTTGCCGTAAGGCGTCAATGTAGTTGAGCAATTCTTTTCTCCGCCAAGGGTCTGTTGTTTACGAACTTTGGTTCTCGCTTTCGGAAAGGTAGACCGATCTCATATCTACCTTGATCTTTAAGAAAACGTGTAGTTGTCTCTTGGATCTGCTTGGCTCTTTCTTCCTCTACCGATAGGGCCTTATCGTAGGAATTGGGCTCTACAGCCTCTTGAGTAAAGAATTGTACGGCGTGTTCATCCCGAGTCTTGGCATTATAACGTTCAATGACGTCATTAAGTTCGTCGTTATAGTCGTCTCGTTCTGATGGAAGAAGGAGCTGACATAAGTGCACTTGGTTTTGCCAAGTCTCGTTTTCCTTAAGGAGATCTATGGTATTCTCCTCATCAAAAAGTTGGTGGACATCGTCATTATCTGAGGAGTATGGTGTTCCCTCAGTTGGATCGTCTAACTCACTGCTCTCGACTTCCCATTCTCTTACCTGATATACCTGGTCTTTCGGTAATCTTTCCATGAGAGTTCTACGGGAAGGGCCAGTAAAGTACCAACCCACTCTAGTTCTTCCCGCATAAGCTTGTAGTGGTTGCGGTTGAGCAGGCCGTTTCTCCAATGTCTCGAGCGCTTCATGCGCGTTTTGACCGATGAGTATTTGCACTCCAGGGTAATCGGTGTTGAATCTAGGTATTTCAAGCTGCTGGGTGAAATCGTCCTCATCCCAATTATAAGGTTCCACTTGGGTGGTAGCGAAGTTCTTTATCGCCACCATTTTTACTGACCTTATACTATGTTTTCCTAGTTCATCCTGGGGGGTGGACAACGCGCCTACATAATAATCCGCTATTACGGTAGATTTCCAAACCTGCATAATTCCTGACATGTTTAGCTTAGTTCGGAACTTGGGTTGTCCAGCAAAGATGTCTTCGGCTAGTTCTTTGTCGATGAATGTTCCTGTGCTACCGGAGTCAAGGAGGGCGTTCACTATATAACTCCTTTTAGGTCCGTGGACCCTTAACTGTACTACAGGAAATTCTCGGATTCCTACATTGGAAGTTGGCACTTTCCAAGATGGTTGTCAATCAGAAGTAGTTAGGGGGAGCTCACTGTCGGTTTCCTTCTCATACGTAAGTGCTCGATACACTGCGGTATTTATTAAGTAACAGGATTCGTTTTCGTCTGAGAATTCGTCCGTATAGAATCCTTCCATTTCAGAACTTTGGTCGGAGAATTCGTCCGTATAGAATCCTTCCATCTCAGAACTTTGGTCAGTGTCGTTCACATCACTGAATTGGACATGTAGTTCGGACTCACTTGCCTGACTCGGGCTGTTTCTTTCGAATTCGGTGTGCAACAAAATATGATGTTTCGCGCCGCACTTCGCACACCTTGCGTCGGAGTAACAGGTTCGCCGTTGGTGTCCTCGTCTGAGACAATTATAACACAACCGCTTATCCCACATGACTTCACGTCTATCCTTTAATGATTTCTTTAGGAATTCATTACACACATTTAAACGGTGGGGCCCGTCGCACAACACACATTTGGGCTTGATGTTACTTACTTTAACATGTGCTGTGTGGTGCACGCTCGTTCTTTCCTCGGGATTTCTTACATGAATTCTCTTAGGAGACGTAGGAGGAGTTTTTCTTACCTGTTCTCTCCTGTCATTGGTTCGAGACTTGAATTTACTTACGTCCTTTAGGGTTTTATTGTCATAGTAAGATCTTTCAGTATCTTTCCCGCTGTCTTCTTCTTGAGAAGCCTGGCTTTCGCCCTCGTCGGTATAACACACTGGTATTATTTTTCTCCTAGAAACGGGTTTTTCACTCACCTTGTTCTCCAGGGTCTTCTCTCAGGACTGCTTTAGGAGCTGTAATTTTACCTCTCCATCCAAGAATGACATGAGATCAGCCATGGTAGGGTCTCGTCGTTGTTGTTCCATCATATATAACACTTTCTTGTCCCAGCGTGTACCTACTCCACCCTTGGGCAAAGTAGATGCTAAGGCTCCTACAACCATAGAATTATGGTATTCATGAGACTTACCTAACCAATCTAGTTGTCTACAGATCTCTTGAATCTCGTCGGAAAACTCTATAATCCCGCTGCTAAGAAACTTTCGGGGCGCCATTAATTTCGCATACAAATACCTAGCTATGTTATTCCTATTACCATACCTGATGTTTAATGTATCCCAAACTTGTCTTAATCCATCTGGATGTCCAATAAACTTTAACGCCATTAACTTGGGAGATCCTTCCAAGCACTCGATGAGGAATCTAAGCTTTTCTCCGTTAGATAACACGGAGTTCTGTATGTTATCTTTGTAATATTCATTAAAAGGTAACCATTTCATCTCATCTCCATTGAATTTGACGATCTCTCCCATCTTTACCGCTTGACGGGCTTCGGTTCTAGCCATTTGACGCGTAAAACTTTCTTGGGCCATCGTATTATTTAATATCGAGTTATCAGTATATAAATTTCTCGGATTATTATCAAGTCTATATGGAATATCACTGTCAACAGGTTTATAATTACCCTTAATAGGGTTTACTATAGGAGTTTCTACTTCACTAGCAGTATAGATGCGTATAGGCTCCACACCTTGCGCATGAAATACTTCAGACCTAACAGGTTGACACATTGTTACAGAGGGTGGTGGTATACCCTTTTGTAAATTTACTAACTTATCGCGTTCTGACGCGATACTCTGCTGCACTTCTTGCAACGCTAACCTACCCTCTCTTACTGCTCCCTTTAACTGCTGAACAGTCCCTTCCAACTCCCGGACCTGCCGGGAGGAACATTTACAATGTTCCCTCAGCTGCCCGACCAGGAGACCCATCTCCCGTCGTCCCTCAGCTACCCACTCGACCGCCGAAGCGGGAGTCGCCAACGTAGTAGCGGGCAAGCGAGAGACGACGGGCGATAAATTCTTGATATCTCGCTCGGCGTCCAGGATGGGTTCGGACTCGGGAACAGTCCTACTGGGCACAGGTAGTTTCGTGCTGTGTAAAGGGAATTTAGAGGTAGGTTCTGGGAGTACAGGTGTCTCTATCACCAAAAGGGTGGCTTCAAAGAACAGGCCTAATTATTTCAGGCTCATCTACTATAGTAGGGAGTCTTTCTACTGTAATAATTTGGTCTGTGGGTTCTGTACTACCTAAGTCTGTGCTAGCTAGTTGCCTTCTCCCAGCTGGGAGCAGATTAGGCAATTTCTGACGGTGAGGCATTCTTCTACGTCTGTTGGAACGAGATCTATTTCCTCCGCCTTCAGGATCAGTGGTATCGCCTTCATCAGATGACGTAACACTTGCGTCCTTCTTCTGAGGTTTCTCTGCCGTCGCTTCGCTTTCCACTTGAGAAAAGACAGCGTCTGTTGATTCTCCTTGGGTCATGTGCTCGGTTAGCAGAGCTTTCCATTGAGTCGTTTCTTGGACTTTAAGACTCACTCGCCAGAACCAAGTCTTTACGGCGACCCACAACGACGTATCTTGGCTTATCCTTGAGACTTTCTTATAGGCTGAAAGAATTAGTCTGATCCACAGAACTCGTTCGCGAACTTGATAAAGCAGCTCTTCCTGCTCCCGAGGTCCGTGAGGCAGCTGAAACAGCTGCTCCGCCAATCGCCCCAGAGAGCTGAAGAATCTCTGTACATATCCTGCTGCCGACCCCTTCCACCTAGCCGAATCCCTAGTGTACCATACCACTCCCATCCTGTATAAGTCCTCCCAGCCAGCTTCCGATAAGTTAAACGGGAGTCCGGGTCCGGGGAAATTCCATTGCGTCTCGACAATAGACTTCAGTTCCTCCTTCGTGTATCCCGCATAACTGACCTTGGTCGATCGCTTACTTCTCGCCCAATCGATTTGGTGTTCCTCCACCGCAATCAATACCCTTTTGAGTACGGCTACAGAATGGATGAGAAGGGGATCCGAATAAACCGCATCTGCCATCTTTGCTCCACGCTCGGGTGTCAGCTCTACAGTATCCGCACTACTGGAGCTGTCGGGCCGCTGAGAAATGAGTTCTCGGCTCGAGTGTTGCTGCTGTTCCGCTGCTTCTTGGTCCCGCTTGACCTGAGCTCGAGTGCCTATGATTGTTAGCTTATCCAATTCCGCTAACATGAACCCACAAAGTAAGCCGTTGAGCAATATTGGGAGCACGAGGTTGATTACCAATCAACCTCGTGTCAGCCCAGTAAACGGGGACAATAGGCCCCAAAGGAGACACACACAATAAGGGTCAGGGGCCAAACCCCTAACAGAGAGAGAACAACAGGGGCAACGGGAAACACACCAGGGAAGGTGAAAGGGCGAGAAGTGGGATATTAGCCAATGGGGGGACAGCATCGACTAGGTACAGTAATATGGCCAACTGTGCAGTACATATATTACCTGTTGGTGCTTCCCTATTCAGTTTAGTTTACTCAGTCAGATCAGTAGGGTGGAACGGGGACTTCTGTCACCGTCCGCTACCGCCATCATACATATATTACCTGTAACCGTGTCATACTATACTGTGCTATATCAGACTATTATACCTTTATACATATTACCGAACATCAGAACTCTTTTACCTTTCACACACGGCGGGGACGCGTGGATAGAAAACCCAACGGATAAACCGGGATCCGTAGATCCCGTCACAGTGACAGAATCAGATCCACCCAGCTGCCCTGACAGTGATAGAATCCTAGCAGCTGCCCTAACAGTCTGACAGTGATAGAACTAGATCCAACCAACTGACAGACTGTGGCTGCCAGCCACCAAAGACGAAGATGAGTCGAGAGAAAGGAACGACACCGCCGCGGACCCCGGACGACGATCTAACGATCCGCGAGGCCACGGCGAGACGATACGAACCCACGACGCCGGTCGATGCTACGCCGACCACGTCGACGCACGTTGACGCCACGTCGATAACGAGCGACCCGGCGAACCAAGATGTGGGGGGTCGTCTACAAAGAGAAATCGAGTCGGGAGGAGAAGAGGAAGACGAGTCGACGCGGAGCGAGGGTCGACGTACCGATGTCACCGGTCAGCCACAGGCCGAGGACGACGGACGGTCCACCGGAACGGCGACGGTGGGGCCGTCGGTACGACGTCGGACCCGGAGAGATGGAGGAGAGGTCGGCGACGAGGACGTCGGGGTTTCTGATCGACTTCGACGGGCCTACAACGCGACCCGGGAACTACTAAAGGAGGCCAAGGAGGGGGCGAGGATAGACGAGGTCAAGATGACAAAAGGACTAGGTGAGTCGAACAGATACTTTGATCACCTAGTGTGTTCTGGGCAGAGAGAACTAGCCGAGGAGAGAGCGAGGGGGGTTGCCAACGAACTGATTGAACTATGGGAATGTGGGGGTATGGAACCTAGCGTAGTGTACGTAGGGCCATACTTAGTCGATGCCTGGGGAGTAAAATTAGTGGGTTGGAGGAGACCTGAGGAGGGCGAATCCGAGGTTAAACCCGAGGATTCGGTCTCGTCGGTCGGAGGAAGTTCCGGGAGGCGGGGGAAAGTTAATAGGACGGAGGGGCGGCGGGAGTCCGTCGCAACCGATAAGTCTGCTACATCCTCCGCAAAAGAAAGAAGGGTGCGGGAGATAAATCTGACGTATAAAATAGAAATGGCGGCGAATAAGCAGAATGGGTTAGAGAGACAATTGAGGGGTAAAACCGCATACTTAGAGAAGTTAGGAGAGTTGGCGAGGGAGTATAGAAAGAGAGTCGAGGAGTGTATAGAGCGGGAGATGAGAGTAGGGGACGAGCCGGCGATGTGGCTTGAGATAATTGCGAGAGTTGAGTTGTTCGAGCAGCGTAACCGAGAGAGAGAGATAGAGGCAGAGCGTGAGCGGGATGATTTGCGTGCCCAGCTAAGGGGGCTTGCGCAATATCAAGCCAAACTAGACCAGCGCCGACTAGAACTGGCGCGGTTGGAAATATCAGAGAGTGAGACCCCACTTACAAGCACCGGGCGAGAGAACCAGAACTGGTGTAGCCGTACGGGCGGGGGGGGGGGGGGTAGTAGTAGTACGTTAGAAATAGTTAATATTAATAGTACCGTAGTAAATAACCCTAATCCCTTTATTACAGGAAATAATATTTTACCTGGTAGTAGTAATTTAAATTTAAATTCAAATAATAAATTAATTCAATTCAAACCCGCAAATAATTCGAATAATATTTAAGTTTGAAAATAATAATAATTCTAATTTAAATAATTTAAATCCCGTTTCAAATTCTAATAATTTAATTGATTTAACAAATAATATTGGGAATGGTGCTATTAATATGAGCGTGTCGGACGTACATAACCCGGCAGACGGGGGCCTGGTAGGCCACGTACTTAGTAGGCAGGAGGTGGCGGGGTTGAGCCAACCCGACGGCGGCCTGGTAGGCCACGTAGTTGGTAGGCAGGAGGTAGCGGGGTTGAGCCAACCCGAGGTGGGCCTGGTGGGCCACGCAGTAGTAGAGAGAGAGGCGGGGGTGAATAGACCCAGCCGTAGTAAAGACAGTGCGTCGACTAGAGAGGGGTGTAGAGACGAAGTAAGAGATAGTGAAGTTAGATGTGGCGAGTGGGGGGGGGGCTACGAGCGCCCCACCACATAAGATTAGTGGCGAGAGAGGGGGGGCAGAGAATGCCCCACAAGGGGGGTGTAGAGGTGTAGTAGGAGGTAGTGAAGTTAGAAGTAGGCGGTGGGGGGGGGGGGCTACAGGAGCCCCACCACGAAAGATTAGTGGCGAGAGAAGGGGGGTAGAGAATGTCCGACAAGAGGGACGCAGAAGTGTAGTAAGAGATAGTGAAGTTAGAAGTGGCGGGTGGGGGGGGCTACGGGCACCCCACCGCGAGAGATTAGTAGAGAGAGAGGGGGGGCAGAGAGTGTCCCACAGGCGTCGGCGGATAATGCGCGGGCCGAGCTAGGTAAACCGCAACACCCGGCGACGGAGAGTAATAAGGGGATTGCGAGTATCCCCAGCGGCGTGCGATCGAGCAGAGAGAGGCAGGTTGACGTCGCGAGAGGGCAGGCGAAGCGTCGAGCCCGATCAGAAGAGGGAAGAAGAACAGTGGAGTTTAACCGGGAGGTCGACGAGAGATCTCATGAGCCGGAATACTGCACTGAAAAGAGAAGAAGAGGAGATAGTAGAAAAGGTGTCGCCACGAACGATAGGAGTGTGAGGACAGATAGCGGACCGTCGATAGTAGAGATGGAGTTAGGGAGTCAGTGGGGTCGAACTTCGGGAGATTGCCGTCGCCCCGGAGAAACGCACCGCACACCAAGAGAGGGGTACAGGAGGTACCAATACAGAGTCGAGAACAGGAGAGGGGATCGGAGAGAAGCTTCCCGACGGGATATAGCTGCCGATCGAGAGTGCGGTAGTCGCGGGGAGATTCGAGATTCGCGAAGAATAAACTTCGGTTCGGAAGGGCACATGCAGACTGCAGGACATACTGTAGGCCTTACTGCACATACTGTTATAGGCCATGCTGGGAGAGATAGAGTAGGCGATGGGGTAGCGCGAACGACGGGATTAAACCCGGAAGTCGCGGAGTACATACCGGTAGGTAGGCGAGAGGTGGGTAGGCCTATATCGGTACAGCAGCATGACTATAATACACAGGGACATAACATATATCCAGGGGAGGGGGGAGTTATTGGAGATAGATGTATGGTCCCCAATGTATTAACATCAACCCCAGTACCAAACATACCGGCCGGGGGGGGGACAGGGTGACATTCCCCCATCACAATATCGACAATATACCCCGATAGGAGCAAGAACATCGAACTCCCTGGACGAGAACAGGTCGTGCGGACAGTCACTACCACACGCGAGCTATACAGGGGACTGCTAGTCCACAGTTAGCTGGTAGCAGGGCCACACCGTGGCGGGGACAGGAAGAAAATAACACCAAAAATAAACACAATCCCAATATACCCAGTAGGCCGAGTCTAGACAATCGAAACATTAAATCGGTACATATAAACCTAAGCGCGATACGTGAAGGACTATACAGGAAACGCTATAATCCAGGATTCCAATGTCTATTACATCGGGACGGAACCCATAAGACCAGGAGTTGCAAGTACTGGCAAGCGTTGCCCAAACGAGATCGTGTAGCCTACACAGACGCAAACGGACTGTGTGGTAAAAGGACACAGATCCGGAGAGTGTTGGAAAGGGAGAGGATGTGAAAGGACTAGGGGCAGAGAAGCCCATGAGCAAACATAAAGGAGTCGGGAAAGTAGAAGGAGGCGTGTTGCATACACACGCAGGACTGACACAGTGCGAGGGGGCATTACATGGGCAGACACCGCGTATACCGAGGGACGAGCGGGGGTCGTCGAGGGCTTTAATGCCAACGCACATACGAAGGGGGAGGCTAGCGGAGGTAGTGTCGAAGAGAGTGTGGCGAAGAGTTAGAGGGCGTATAGGAGGGCAGCAGGAGAGTGCCTACTGGAAGAAGGGGCACGTGAGAGTTTTTAGTCGTCCAAAGTTTTGGACTGAGGGGGGTGGGAATGAGGGCGAGACGCCCTTCCCACGCATAAAATATAAAATAATTATTTAATTAAAATTAATGAAAATAATTAAATAATAGAGTAGGTAGAAGTTAGGTAGTAAGAGTTAGTTAGTTAGCTAGTTAGTTAAAGGGTGGTACGTAGTACCGATAGTTAGTTAGAGGGTTAGAGGGTACGTAAGTACCGCTAGTTAGTTAGAGAGTTAGAGGGTACGTAAGTACCGCTAGTTAGTTAGAGTTAGAGGGTACGTAGTACCGCTAGTTAGTTAGAGAGTTAGAGGGTACGTAAGTACCGTTAGTCAGTTAGAGAGTTAGAGGGTACGTAAGTACTGCTAGTTAGTTAGAGTTAGAGGGTACGTAGTACCGCTAGTTAGTTAGAGAGTTAGAGGGTACGTAAGTACCGTTAGTCAGTTAGAGAGCTAGAGGGTACGTAAGTACCGCTAGTTAGTTAGAGAGTTAGAGGGTACGTAGTACCGCTAGTTGGTTAGAGAGTTAGAGGGTACGTAGTACCGCTAGTTAGTTGGAGAGTTAGAGGGTACGTAGTACCGCTAGTTAGTTAGAGAGTTAGAGGGTACGTATTTACCGCTAGTTAGTTAGAGAGTTAGAGGGTACGTAGTACCGCTAGCTAGTAGAGAGAGCTAGAGTAGTAAGAGGGTACGTAGTACCGCTAGTTAGGAGTGTTAGTAGAGCAGTAGAGGGTTGTGGGCACCATAAGCGCCACGTAGATGGAAGTAGCAGTAGAGGTTGTGGGCACCGTAAGCGCCACGTAGTTAGAGTTAGTAGGGAATGCGCTGAACTTAGTGGGGCACGGGCGTGATGATGTGTTTGATGTAAGAGCAGGGTATGTTAATTAGGGTGGGTGCCGGGCACAAGAGGTGCCGGGCACAAAAAGAGTTAGTAAGAGTTAGTAGTAGAGTTAGTTGAGTCAGTAGTAGAGTTAGTTGAGTTAGTAGAGAGTTAGGGTAGAGGTTAGTAGAGAGTTAGTAGAGTTAGTAAGAGTTAGTAGTAGTTCACATAATTAACGTACCCACTCTGCCGGCATTCAGAGCGTCACGTGCAGGCGAGTGGATGTAAAGGAAGTAAGTTAGAGATAGAGTAGAGTAGTAGAGAGGGCACATAGGGTGCCAGGTAGTAGAGTAGAGTGTTAGAGGTAGCAGAGAGGGCACATAGGGTGCCAGAGAGTAGAATAGTAGAGACGGGCACATAGGGTGCCAGGTAGTAGAGTTAGAGAGTTAGAGATAGAGTAGAGTAGTAGAGACGGGCACATAGGGTGCCAGGTAGTAGAGTTAGAAAGTTAGAGATAGAGTAGAGTAGTAGAGAGGGCACATAGGGTGCCAGGTAGTAGAGTTAGAGAGGTAGTAGTGTAGTAGAGAGGGCACATAGGGTGCCAGGTAGTAGAGTAGAGCAGAGAGGGCACATAGGGTGCCAGGTAGTAGAGCTAGAGAGGTAGTTGAGTAGTAGAAGGGCACATAGGGTGCCAGATAGTAGAGTGGTTGTGGGCACCGCAAGCGCCACGTAGTTAGAAGAGTGGGTAGAGTTAGGGAGTTCTAGTTAAAGGGCTAGAGAGTTGGTAGACTTAGATGAGTCAAGTAGAGTTAGTAGAAGTAGAGAGTTAGTAGGAGTTAGTTAGACTTAGTAGTGCTAGTTAGAGTCGGAGAGTTAGTAGAAAGTTAGAGGCTCTCAGTTAGAGCTAGAAGTAGTAAGAGTTAGTAGTTAGTAGATAGTTAGATAGTTAGAGTTAGTAAGCAGTAGGTAGATGGTATGATAGCACAGGGGTAGCATTAGAGATTAGGGCCTTAGGGAGGGCAAGAGAGATAGCGAGAGGTGGTATGGAGATAGTGTGGAGAGAGTGTGGGCGCAATTCAAGCGTGGGGGGGGGGGAGAAGTGAGAGGAAGAGTGAGGGACAGGGAAGTCCAAGAGTTAGAGCAAGAGAGGAGAGGAAGAGTAGAGTCAGGGCGAAAGTGTTGGGGAAACAAAAGTTGTGTGAGAGAAGCGCACGATCGGCCCGACACGAAACGCCAGAGGGTAGCAATATCATACCCATAGGGAGCGGCCCGGAAAGCCGGCTCCGAAAGAAAATAACCCACCCCACACCCGATACTAGATCGGGATCCAGCGGAATTGTAGCGCACTTTTTGGTGGATGCTATCTTCTCACCGGGAAGATAGCATGGGGGGGAGTGTTAGCTTATCCAATTCCGCTAACATGAACCCACAAAGTAAGCCGTTGAGCAATATTGGGAGCACGAGGTTGATTACCAATCAACCTCGTGTCAGCCCAGTAAACGGGGACAATAGGCCCCAAAGGAGACACACACAATAAGGGTCAGGGGCCAAACCCCTAACAGAGAGAGAACAACAGGGGCAACGGGAAACACACCAGGGAAGGTGAAAGGGCGAGAAGTGGGATATTAGCCAATGGGGGGACAGCATCGACTAGGTACAGTAATATGGCCAACTGTGCAGTACATATATTACCTGTTGGTGCTTCCCTATTCAGTTTAGTTTACTCAGTCAGATCAGTAGGGTGGAACGGGGACTTCTGTCACCGTCCGCTACCGCCATCATACATTATATTACCTGTAACCGTGTCATACTATACTGTGCTATATCAGACTATTATACCTTTATACATATTACCGAACATCAGAACTCTTTTACCTTTCACACACGGCGGGGACGCGTGGATAGAAAACCCAACGGATAAACCGGGATCCGTAGATCCCGTCACAATGATAGACCTATGGTGTTGGACTAGCCTAGGGTCTGATATTACTACTGGAGGGATGATCTTTCTTACAGTAGGAGGTGAATTGAACTTCGGTCTCACACGTTCCACACTCCTGTCTGGGTCACAGATGGTTGTATCTAGGAGACTGTCTGACAGGTTTTGCTTTGTGCCAGACATGTTTGTTTGTACAGTTGAATGCCTACTGCTATATTACAGTTAAAGCAAGTCTAGTAATTCAGTATCAACTGTTAGCCTAGTAATTGATTACCGATACTGTTACTCAGTGTAACGTGAGATATATATATTAGGGCGGTGCGTTTTTTACTTTTTTTCGATTTCATTGTTCTACCGGTGCACAAAAGTTGCCAAATGGTAAAAAAATAAGGCAAAAAAAAATGTCTTTAAATTTCGTCTATATCTTCACGGATCCCAAGAGGGTTGAAATTTTGAGCCATCGCGATGCGCCATAATTAAATTTATAGCAATATAGTAATATCACATTAATGAAAGATCAATGACTCAAGAAAGAACTTCCTGCATGCATCAAATGTCATCAAATGGGTCCAAACTTAGTTAGATACCAAAATTTTAATTTTTGGATCAAGGGAACAAGTGCCACAGGAACATGCACATCGACAGAACCTACCATTTGGCACAAGTAATGATAATTCTAAATTTTCGCGATGGCAACTTTGAGTTCTACTGCATTAATATTATGCTCATTAAAACCGCAATGACCGATTTAGTGGGGGTAGACACCTTCAAAACAAACGTAGTTTGTTTTGGATAGTTATTGAAATATCGCAGAAAATGTGAAGTCCGGCACAAGTCTATATCACCGCCTTGATGTGATATGGACAAATACACGAAAAATGATACTTTGAATTATCTCCAGGAATCAAGAATAGACATATAACAGAAATGATCGATATAGTTGATGTAGACACCTTCGAAATAAGAGTAGAGTCATTAGTGAGTTATTGAGTCTTGAGTTATTTTACAAAATGTCAAGACTATGTCCACCAATTAATACTTGATATTGAGTTGATCCATTCCACACATTTTGTACAAAAACTGTAGTGAATTATTCACTACTCTTTCATTTTGAAGGTGTTTGTATACACTAAATCAATTAGTTGCAGTGATGTGTATATTTTTGATGCCTTAAGATAATTAGAAGTAACATTTTTGTGTAGTTGTCTATAAATCATCAAGGCGGTAATGTTGACTTGTGCCGGACTTAACATTTTCTGCAATATCTCAAGAACTATTCGCTCTATGCTTGTTTTGATGGTGTTTACCCCCACTAATTCGATTATTGCGGTTCTAATGAGCATAATATTAATGTAGTAGGAGAACTAGAAGGTGGTCATCGCGAAATGTGAGAATAATCGTCATTTGCGCCAAAGCGTAGGTTCTGGCTATGTGCCTGTGGCACTATTCCCTTGATCAAAAAATTAAAATTTTGGTATCTAACTAAGTTTGGACACATTTGATGACATTTGATGCATGCAGTAAGTTCTTTTTTAAGTCATTGATCTTTCATCAATGTGTTATATTGTTATAAATTTCATTACGGTGCATCGCGATGGCACAAAATTTCAACCCTCTTGGGATCCGTGAAGACATAGACGAAATTTAAAGAAATTTTTTTTGCCTTATTTTTTTACCATTTGGCAACTTTTGTGCACCGGTAGAACAATAAAATCGAAAAAAAGTAAAAAACAATATATATATATAATATATTAGAATACCGGTATGCTTATAGTATATATATAAGTATTATTACAGACTAGGTTTGTCACAGAATACCGGTATTTAATTTCAGCACAAATATATATAAATATGTAATAGGCCTATCGTGAATACCGGTATACAGCTTACACTTATAGTATATATAAGTATAATTATGGACTAGAATTAATTACAGAATACCGGTATAATTTCAGCCTAAATTTATAGAAATAAATATAATAAGTCTATTGTAAATACCGGTACATCAATTATTTTAGAATAATTAAATTTCTGAATTTTAGGGGTTACTTGGTTACTTTAACTTACTTTATTACCGTTATTTAAGCAGTAGTCCAACTGATATTGAGACCTAATTGTTGTATGGCAGGCCTACTATTTTATAAATCGGTTTGAGTTGATTTATAATATATATACCCGTTTTAATGGGTTTTTGTCAATATTTGAAATAAATGTTATTATTACTGGGGGGAGTCACTACACAGAAGCTGTGCGCTCTCAGTGAAGTGCTACTTGTTGGACACTAAAACAAATAATTCTAATTTACCTAAGTTACTTAATACTACAAATTACGTACAATTCGGGTGAGATTACAATCTCTAAATAAACACAAAAATTACAAGTACGAATTTTTAGGGTAATTTTACAAGAAGTCTACTAACCAGCCTAACAAAGGGTTAGAATATCTGGTTATTACAACGGACAGGGTACTACAGTATTTGAAAATAATAAGTAGTAGTAAATATACTGCGTTGTCCAGATAGGAAAAATACCACCGTATGACGACTTATAGCCGTATCGCTATAAGTACTACGTTATGTATCACGGAGTGTTCCTACCTAGAAGTTAATTACCGCGGTCTACCAGAACCAACGTGCCTATTAACCACTTTACAACACAAATATACTGCCTACACACTAATTGCCTTCAGAAAGCACTGTACACTAAACCCTAAATTAGGTACAAGTACTTATACAACAAATAATCAGTAGTTAAAATACTTGAACAGCTAAAAGAACCACGGTATCTGCTGGAGTGACCGGGGCACAAAATCACCAGTCTTTACCTACGCCAAGCAGCCCTGATGTAGTACCGGGGTTAATTTAACTATAACGGTATATATAACAAGCACAATTACTGTAGGAATAAACTTGGGGTATAAATGTTGCGAATAATCGCATAAACTCTGAATAATAAATATTACGCTACCCGTACAAACTACTCAAACAAAATACAAACCAAACGCTGGCAGACTACTATCAAGCCTAAATAAACTACAGTATGTGCAGACTCCGAAATGGTTAGTTAGTATGCGTTCTAACCGAGTAGTACGACTTATTCTTTCGGGGGGGATTTACCTTACAGCTCTAGATGCCCCTACTTTCCTAACCGGCACTTTATCGGACATACACTCTACACACACCACAATCTCTTCAGACTTAACAACAGCCAGACAACAATCTAGCCTATAAATTATCTGAATAAGAAATATTACGGTACCTGTACAGACTACACAAACAAAGTACAGACCAAACGATGGCAGACTACTATCAAGCCTAAATAAACGACAGGACATGCAGACTCCGAAATGGTTAGTTAGTATGCGTTCTAACCTAGTAGTACGACTTATTCTTTCGGGGGAGGGGGGGATTTACCTTACAGCTCTAGATGCCCCTACTTTCCTAACCGGCACTTTATCGGACATACACTCTATATGCACTGCAATCCGTTCAGACCTATCAACAGTCAGACAACAGTCCAGCCTACAAATTATCTGTACGATCTGAGCAGGCTTACACGTCTTCTGCTCAATATTAGCCTGCAGATAAATAAAACTGACAGAAATAAGTAAACCATGCAAAGGAATAAGGGGTGATCAATCCCTAATCCCCTAACAGCCTACAATATACAATATATCACAATCGAAATAATACTGCTGTACCTGTACTGCTGTAGGTACCGGTCCGGGTGGTTAGGTAGTCAGGCCTACTAGGTACGGGTTGTCCGGTACTTCAGCGTTATTGCCTACTGCAATCTAGAATTAAAACTGTTATTGTTCGCGCTTTTAAGACTTTTGGCAGTTTAACCCGCCAAATCTATATGTCTTCTAGGTTATAAATCGACTTTAGCCTATGACAAGTATTTGATACAAATAAATCCAACATTAGCCGAAGCCAGTCTATGCGCGACCATTCACCCGCTGGATATACCCGGGAGACTGGATTCGGATGCTTTAATTTGATTGCGGTGCAGGCCTACCGTACTATTCGATTGATCGTTAATATATAATCTCTGACAAATATTATTCACTTTCGGGAAATATTAGCAGTTCCTTTAGGACGTGGCGCTCTATCCATATAAACAGAGTTATGACTTACACTATACACAACGGGATGGCTTATAGATCACAAAAGGTGCATTCTTTAGGAAATGCTTTGTTACTCGGTCAAGCACATACAGACTATTGCACACCACTGCACACTGAATTGCCGATATTCACTGATTTTAATCATGTATAAAGAGAACAGCAACCGACATTTGTAGGGCCTATTAAGTAGCATTGAATTCACTACAAACCACGATAATGTATGTCGCAATTGCTATATGTAACCGGTCTCTCTAACCTTAGTGTATCAAGAAGATTGGGGTTTCTGATCGTTTATCAATATTCTCCAAATAACAATATGCAAACGAATGATACATTTAATAACAAACCGTAAATAGCAGTAAATAATGCGGTGAAAAGCAGTTTGAGTTTACAGCATGTAGTATGCAGTACCGTGCCAGACCAGGTAGGTAGTGTGCCAAGTTAACCAAGATAACAGTTTTGTGATCTTATAATTAAAGACGTTATAATGTTGGAAAATTCAGAAACATTCCACAGCCGATGATGTTCTAAGCTGGGAAAAACGTCATTACTGAATCATGTGATTCGTGGTATGCATTTTACACAC
>JAUCBJ010005275.1:0-29420 GCA_032718475.1 Nemertoderma westbladi
AGTTAGATTGAGTGAGAGAGTTAGCAGTAAGATTGATTGAAAATAGTTAGATTGAGTGAGAGAGTTAGCAGTAAGATTGATTGAAAATAGTTAGATTGAGTGAGAGAGTTAGCAGTAAGATTGATTGAAAATAGTTAGATTGAGTGAGAGAGTTAGCAGTAAGATTGATTGAAAATAGTTAGATTGAGTGAGAGAGTTAGCAGTAAGATTGATTGAAAATAGTTAGATTGAGTGAGAGAGTTAGCAGTAAGATTGATTGAAAATAGTTAGATTGAGTGAGAGAGTTAGCAGTAAGATTGATTGAAAATAGTTAGATTGAGTGAGAGAGTTAGCAGTAAGATTGATTGAAAATAGTTAGATTGAGTGAGAGAATTAGCAGTAAGATTGATTGAAAATAGTTAGATTGAGTGAGAGAATTAGCAGTAAGATTGATTGAAAATAGTTAGATTGAGTGAGAGAATTAGGAGTAAGATTGATTGAAAATAGTTAGATTGAGTGAGAGAGTTAGCAGTAAGATTGATTGAAAATAGTTAGATTGAGTGAGAGAATTAGGAGTAAGATTGATTGAAAATAGTTAGATTGAGTGAGAGAGTTAGCAGTAAGATTGATTGAAAATAGTTAGATTGAGTGAGAGAGTTAGCAGTAAGATTGATTGAAAATAGTTAGATTGAGTGAGAGAGTTAGCAGTAAGATTGATTGAAAATAGTTAGATTGAGTGAGAGAGTTAGCAGTAAGATTGATTGAAAATAGTTAGATTGAGTGGTTGATTTCTTATTGTTGGGTTAATTTCCGATAGTTTGATTAATTCCAGAGCGTGAGGGTGATTTCGTTCTTGATCCCGGATATTTGTGTTGCTGTCGTGTAGCCCGAGATTTTGTCACTTTAACTCTACGAACTACCTAGTTTTTTCTTCCTGCGCCTCTGTATTTGGACCTGAACTTGTAATTTGTTGGTAAAGAACAACTTCTTCCAGCCGATCTCGTTGGCCAGATCTTGAGCCTCTGGAGAGAGCGCGGTGCTGTAACGACTGTAAAGATGTTCCCACAATTCGTCGTGGTTGCAGATCTCGTAGAAGAGTTTACAAGTCGCGGACATCCTAACCACATCGACGATGTCGAGGAAGGAACAGAGGTAGAGCAGGACGGGTTTGGGTAACCGTGATAACCAGTCGACACGTCCCTCGGCCAGTCGCTTCACCTCCTCGACAACGTCCTTCCCGAACACCCGACAGATCTCCGCCTGTAGAAGATCGTCGTATAAGAAATCCTCGTGGGGTTCCTTCCGTTCTCCCGGGTGGATCTTTCGGTCGTTCCTCAAGGCGATCTTCCACCACCGCCAGATGACGAACTCCTTGGTTACGAGTAGTTGGCAGAAATCCTTGCTCGGGGCCGGGGCCTGGCCTGTCACCTCGAACAGCGGGATCCAGGATCCGTGGTATCCCAGGGTTATCTCTGGGATTTTACTTTGGGCCGTAGATATGTGTAAATCGCCCATCGCCATGCTAAGTATTTATTTATTTAAAATCGATCAATGATATAAGGAACAAAATTTAATTTGTATGTGCAAAGTATAATAAATATATCTAATATAATAAATTTACTAATAAAGTTAAAGTAAAGCTTATAAAGTAAGCTTATAAAGTAAGCTTATAAAGTAAGCTTATAAAGTAAGCTTATTAAGTAAGCTTATAAAGTAAGCTTATAAACTTAACCTTATTCAATAATACCATAACAAATTTCAGAATAAAATTATTATTAGTAGTAAATAAAAGCTAATTTATTATGCTTTTGTTTTTACCGGTGTTTTGTGTTTCCTCATTCATCGATAACTTTATTTTACTTTACTTTACTTTACATCTGGCGATCTGGGTAGTTTGGTAGGCCCAACTCGCTAACTAACTCCTAATGAATGATGTAATTCCTTACGTTACACTATGCTGTAACAATAATATTTCAGGCCAATAATATAATTAACTTTTGAAGCTCACAAAGAACACTGAACTATATTATATTGTATTTTGCTAGCTGCTGGCTGGTGAACTAATTACTCCAATATTAGTTTGGCAAACAATGTTTATTCAGTGGTTGCCAAGATACGACAATGAATTAGATTTAGGCGCGGTATATTTAAATACAATATTGCAATAGGCCTATCGTAGGTCATGCTGTCATGGGCCTATTCAAAACATTCATGCTGAGACAAAGACTGTCTGGGGTGTCGCCCTGTTCACTGTTGGTGACATTGCTCTGCTCCATATGTGTGTATGTATAATATATACCGGTCAGCCGCAGCCGGTGGTATATATATAATTCAGTAATACTGTCTGACTAGTCAGCTAGTGTAATGCTGTCAGATTTGTTTACATAGAAATAGCTGAAGCAGGCAAGGTACAGCTGTACAGAGGTAAGGCAATGTCGGAAATTCCACAAAATTGGATTACCGAAACAGCCTCTGACGTAGGGTTAGCGTTCGGGATAATTTTGACCGCCAGGCCGCCTAGGGATGCTGGGATGTGCTGATGTGGGTACTGGTACTGGTCTGTACTTTCACTATCAGTTCTGTAGTTAAATAATTTTAAAAAAATGTTAGTCCTCATCCCCAAACTAATTACTGAATTATGGCTCTTGAAACAGTCCGGTGTGGATTGGATTCTTATACCTTTAGTAATTTTAGTCAATCCTACAGTTCAGTAGGCCTAAAGTTTGTCGTCGCACCGCCCGGGCCTGGTACTATAATCTTATAGGCATAGGCAAAAAGGCCTAAGTTCTGAAGTTTGCGAAATATTTTTAATTCTAACTGCGGTACCGGTAGTTGATAGACCGGGGCAACGGGGTAATGTCTTATGCCATCCATGCGAGCTGTTGTCCCGCCTCTTGGACCCACCCGTCTGCCCGTAGCGTCATCTACGAAGTACTGAACTAGTACAGACGCCTTTGAGTTGTGATTATGGACGAGTTACTTCCTCCAAAAGTTAAACACAACGACGGGCGTTATTTTAAAGTAATTTTTAATTTTAGGCGTTATATGTCGTTTCACTTTATAGTGTTGCACTGGTACCTTTTTGAATCCATTACAGTTTACTGCTTTGAGTCCAACCACTAAACCCCAATTAAAAATCGTAATCCCGCCATAACGTTAAGTCATAATCTATGAATTTAGAATTATATTATACACGCAGTGTTAGGAGTTAGCTTTGGATTACATTTATTGCATATATATTTTACGCCTGCGGTATTATTCTTTAAATATCTAGAGTAGGCCTAGTATAAGTTCAATACAGTTCGAATCTACATTGTAACTCTCTCACTTAAACTCTGAAATGTATTCAAACTCCTCGATTACAACCGGATCGAGTGGTAGAAAATCTTCAAGTAATGGTAATCATATCTCTAACGACATAGTCGTGACCCTTGAGGAGCGAAAAGAAGAAAGTTTCGTTCTAGAAACCGAATCTTCCACCCAACATACACGCGATTCTGGGTTGTTGAGTGGTCATTCACTTGGTAAACGTTTGACGCCCATTGGTCAGGAGACAGACGCCCCTGTTCGCAAGCAGCTGAAGCGGGATTTCACGCCGTATTTCATGTCTAATTTGGGTTCTACAACGACTGTGGGTGACGAAGTGATTCCATCGCAGGGATCAGATGACTACTGCTCGCCCCCACCAGATTGGCATGTAGACGTGTCCTGCTCGACTCCAGCCATCGTCACCGCTGCTTCCGCAGTCCTGAGATCGGACAACTCTTACCAGTTTGCTGATAGTCAACAAGAGATCACCTCCAAATATAATGGAAAATCGGGGAATGTAAAACGTTCCATTTCAGCTCCTGCATCTCAAACCTCGTCTTCTTTAAAAGGCAATAAGGCATTGGACAAGTCGTTTTCATTTAACGATACGCCTAAGACTTTGTCATTCAACTTCGGCGACACTCCACCCAATCTTGGGCAATCCTCAGATACCCAAACTGTCCCTGTTGAAATGTCTCTAGATAACTCCGGTTCAGGTTATTACATAGTTTCCGAGAAGAGACAAGTCAATGTTCTATTGTATTACAAGGGAATGAAACTTCTTGACGAGCGAGTAGAATCAACTTTGACACTGTCGAGCACAGCATTGCCATGGATTCCCACTGTAGAGGAGCTAGCGGCTCTTCCGAGGAAATCTGTGGGTTCTATTACTTCGGAAAGACAGTTGAGCACAACTTCGAGTTTGAGTAAAACCTCCTCGTCCAGCTTGAGTAAGAGTTCGGGTAAGAGTGCCACTTCTGTAGATTATCAAGGCGGTAGTGACACGTCAGGGAACGAGGTTCCCGCCTCTTACACCGTCCATCGTCGTAAATGCAGTGATGCCAGTGGGGACACTTTGATACTCGATGCCAATCACGTATCAGACAGTGGCCTGAGAGGTTCAGAGCCATCGGATTACATAGCTCAGACGTTGTCTGTCGGTGCGGTTACTGGGAAGTACATTGGTACCATTCGTGATGACATTGGTACCATTCATGAGGACATTGGTACCATTCGTGATGACATTGGTACCAGTCCTGATGACATTGGTATTGGTACCAGTCGTGATGACATTGGTACCATTCGTGATGACATTGGTACCATTCGTGATGTCATTGGTACCAGTCCTGATGACATTGGTATCTGTACCAGTCGTGATGACATTGGTATTGGTACCAGTCGTGATGACATTGGTATTGGTACCAGTCGTGATGACAACACAGGCTCCGGAGATAGTAATGTATCTTTGTTTCGTGGTGGTTTCGTTAAAGGCGATAAGGTATTCGCTAAATGGAAGTCTGACGGTTGCTACTACCCTGCCACTGTCTGCGTCGTGGACCCACCTGCTAGAGTTACAGTAAAGTTTTACGATAGTGAGTTAGAAAATAACATTCCTAATGACGCAGTGCTGAATCTGCCGTCTGTTCCTGAGGGAATCGGCGTGATGGTGGAAGAGGGAAGTTCGTACGAGGAAGGAATCGTAGTTAACGCGGATCGAGAATCGCAAATCTACCGCGTTGCAAGGGAAGGGGGCGTGGTTGACGATTATTCCTGGAACAAGTTGATGCTGACGAGAGATCAGGTTAACGAACTGTTAAACAGTTCGCTGGGGAGTCAGAAGGATATTAACGTGCCGCTAAAGCTAGAGACCCCACGACGTGCGAGTCTAGCCATCAGCAATATAGTTAGCGGGAAGCGATCCAGCAGGAATAATTCTCCACTCACTCCGAAGACCTTCCGTTACACACCCCCTGATCAAAGTAGTACATCTCGATCGAAGTTGAGGGAATTCTCTCTGCCGAAATCCCCGGCTGCAACCACGGAGGCCTGTAGGAGGCTGGCTATTGGCCTGCCGGACGGTCGCAGTGCCAGTCCTGCCGCTAGGGGAAGAGGTGGCCGCAGGTTTACCGGTGATAAACTGTCTGGGAAATCGTTGACGCCCAGAGGTAGACACGACGTCATTGGTTTACCGTTGGCCACACCGGAATCCGTTGTCCCTAGCTATCCTATACCGACCGCTGATACAGCCAATTTGTTCACCGGAATATTATTCCTTATAACTTCGAGTAAATCCAACTTATCCGGGTTGGGCTCCCCAGAGTTGGTGGGGGGACCGGTTCCCTTTGATACGGATGAGTCATCGCCGGAAGTGGTGCCGGAAGTTGACTACGGCGGGCCGCCATTCAATAGACGACGGATCAAACAGCTGATCGAGGCGTGCGGTGGACTCGTTATAAATACGTACCGAGCTGGCGATCGCGTTGTCGTTATAGCAGATCGTTTCTGTCGGACCAAGAAATACCTTGTGGGTCTATCTGCCAATCTCCAGCGGCTGTCTCACGTGTGGGTGATTGACAGCTGCCAAGACGGCGAGCTGAAACCCATGGTTAAGTACAGCCTACCCAGGGGGTTCTGTGACCTACTCGGTTCGGTTGTCAACGACAAAGCCCCGAGTAACAACTCCCTGGAGTTCCCCAATGGAGTTCAGATTCTAGTTTGCTCATCCGACATCGAGTTTCGGGAGACCTGGGCCGATATCCTGCGGGCTGGTGGGGCCGATGTGGTCGTGTCGTCAGGACAACAGCCAATCGCAGAGCTGCGAGGGTTTGTGGCTGTGCTAACCGACCCAGACTGCCCCTCGTGTCTGGCCGACAGAGCGAGACTTACGAAGCCAGTAACTCCGTTAGTTTCCACCGAATGGCTGGTTCAGTCTCTCATACGCGGCTACAGTTTCGAACCTTCAAGAAGTCCACAATTCCACTTCTCGTACAAACGCTGATCTCCAACTAACTCGCTACTGTGCAGCTTAGAGAGACATCAGTTCTAATTCAACCATCATTACGTCATAGAGCAGTTCACGGCTACAGACAGTTCTAAAAGTGCAATTATTGTACGCCAATCATTACTTCTTCCTAATTTTATTGATTTTTAGTCGTATTGTATCTTGTATAGTTCCATATTATTCAATATTTTATATCAATTCGTTTTTTTAGCTATCCAAATCATAAATATAATTAAAGTAATTGTTTTTATTGATATTTAACTAAATCATCATTATTGTATACTTTATTCATTGTACTTTTATTAACTATAATGTTTCCATAATATTATCGGTTACTAAATACTAAATTCTTTCTATTTCGTAGAATTGGAAATCGTTAAGTTTGTATTTCAAATCAGGTGATTTTCGATATATTTTACTTAATTATAATAATTTACCGGTAAATATTGTCATAACTATATACTTTAAGGTGTGGTTAGTAATATCGCACTTTCAGATATCGGGGGAAACTGGACGCGATCAAAATTCATCCCTCTCCAGGGGAAATTCGACGCAAATAACAGCTGATTACTCTCAAAAATAAAACTGTAGCCTGTTCTATTGTGTTTAGCTTATTGTTTTGGTTTAAATAACGTGCCACTGTAACCTGCTCCTTTTCCTAAATTGAGAATTTAACATTGAGGCGTGATATTAATTCGCCAAGGCGGATTTTGCGTCGAGTCCCCCCCCCCCCCCCCCCTGTCTCCGCACTTTACAAGATTAAATCGTAATGTATTCTTTATTGTGTTTGACTCCGTCATGGGAAACATAATTATATTCTAAAAATTATATTTAAAAAAATTCTATTTTCTGACGTTTTGATGTACAACCTGTCTGTTCTCCCAAGCGTTTAGTTAGCGATAACTCCTTTACTAACTGTATCGGCGTCGTACGTAACTTAACATTTGGCCATACGTTTTGACCTGCTGATGACTCCACCGGTATTATACAATATACAATTATACAATATATTGTATTTCAAATTTCGAATTAATTTAGTATTAAATTAATCAGTTAATATGATGTTGATTACAAGTTAATTATTAATTAAAATTAACAATAATTATTACAATTTTATCTACTAAATATTTAGTGGTGCAAATATTAAGATTTTATTTTTCGTAAAAAAATATAAACGGAATTGTTGTGTGGGGCGAGCCACGTAAGTCCAGGTGAGTCTTACTACTACTACTACTAGGATCGGCATGCTGCATTGCAGCTGCATTTTTAAGAATGCTGTGCCGGCTTGTCGATAAAATTGCGCCGCCACAACTCCCTATCACCCATGACATTTGCTAGATCATCCGCATCTTCAAGGCCAGTGTCCTTTAAGATGCGTCTCAAGAAAGTCATGGGCTATCCACCATGCTTATTCACTCCATGAGGCTGCCAAAGTACAAGATTATGCACTGGCTGGTCCTCAACGGCGAAAGCAATGTCCTGCAAAGCGGTGGCGATTTTGTTCTAGTGTCAAGCTTGGGGGAACCAATGGGACACCTCCAATGTTATATAGATAGTCTCTGGTTGGAGATGTGTGCATTGTACTTGACACAATGAACCCGGCGTAGCATTCTTGTGAATGTGCCATCCCGAGATTTGGTGTCCTTAGCAGTTAGAGGATAGAGGAGTACTGGAACTACTGCTGCTCTAAATATTCGGACCTTAAGTTTCCGATTAATTCTCGGTGACTTCCAAATCCAAAGCCTATTCAAGGCTGCCCATGCCTTTCCCTTACGTATTCGAAGGTCCTCACCTGACTTCCGGATCCATGATCCCAGGTAACAGAAGTCGTCCACATGCTCAAGCGTCCACATGCTGAGGACTTTCAAAGTTAACTGTCAAAATTGTGGTCTTTCTGCAGTTAATAAAAAGACCAACACTAGAAGCAGCATGTTCTAATGAGCTGAGGAGCCGTTGGGCTCCCTCTAGTGATTCTGAGAGTACTCCTAAGTCATCAGCAAAGTCTAGATCAGTTAGGTACTTGGCAGGATTTCCTCGACTTCTGGAGCCAGTAGGTGGAGTTATCATCACCCCATCATCATTATGATGATCTAAGGACATGCGTAGAACATAGTCAACCACAATTATGAACAAGAATGGTGCAAGTGTGTCTCCCTGTAGGACGCACCATAACACTTCAAATGGTTCTGTGTCACCGTCAACAGTAGACACAACTGTTGTCGAACCATCGTATACTGATCTGATTGCTGCAATAATTTCATCAGGAATCCCATGTAATGAAAGTATGCTGAACATACGTAAGCGAGAGAATGAATCAAAGGCCTTCGAAGAGGTCAACAAAGATAACAGCCAGATGGCTGTCTTTCTTTTTTGATAACTCTTCAATTATCCTTCTAAGTGCCAAAATGGGCTCCATGGTCCCACGACCTTTACGGAACCCATTCTGATTTCCACGGAGCAGTCTCTCAATGGGATCCCTGATGCGACTTAATAGAATTCTATTGTGAGTCTTATCGTAGGGGTATAATTAGTGGACCCGTCTGTCGTTGTCGTCGTCGGTGTTCTTACAATGCCTCCTTTCTTAGTTACAAGAATAGTTGGACTGTCTGTTTAGAATAAACCGATTGATGGATCGATACTAGAGTTCTTCTTTCCGTTTCTGGAGTTCTGGATGCAGCAGCAAGGATAATAATATGTGTTTGGCAAGTACAGCTTCAATAGTCCCAACAGTCATTCCGAGGCGGGGGGGGGGGGGGGCTTGACTCAAATCCCATCTCAGCGAATTAATATCCCGCCTCAATGTTAAAATTAAATTATCAATTAAAGGAAAGTAGCAGGTTACAATGGCACGTTATTCTAACCAAAACAGTAAACAAAAGTCAAAGAATAGGTTACAATTTTAATTTTGGAAGTAATCAGCTGTTATTTGCGTCGATTTTCCCCGGGGATGTGTAGTGATACGTACTCGCCACACTACATGGCTCGCCCCATACCAGCAGATACTCAGGGACTGCGGTACTGTAGGGATGAGTCACCATGAGTCGTAGACTAGATGGACGCATACAGACTCGGCATACTACCTACCAGGTAGACAGGACAGTTTGTTCTAGTAGTCAGCCAGGACGGCAGGATACTCACTACCGGTCACAGGGCGCACTGCCAGACAGACGGCCCAGGCCCAGCACTATATCAGTTTCTACACTGTATATTGTTTGTACTTGGTCTGATTATATATTTGGTATTATACGCCCGACATTATTCCTGCTCTATACTACTATATTCATGACCTCCATACAGCGTTATAATGCATTATTGAATGGGAGAATCTCTTAGGCTCATTAAGCCAAGGAATGCCTGTTCACCACCATGGGTGATCTTCCACAGTAAACCCTTCCAATCTGTTTCCCAAATGAATGCCTGTTCACCACCATGGGTGATCTTCCACAGTAAACCCTTCCACTCTGTTTCCTAAAGGAATGCCTGTTCACCACCATGGGTGATCTTCCACAGTAAACCCTTCCACTCTGTTTCCTAAAGGAATGCCTGTTCACCACCATGGGTGATCTTCCACAGTAAACCCTTCCACTCTGTTTCCTAAAGGAATGCCTGTTCACCACCATGGGTGATCTTCCACAGTAAACCCTTCCACTCGGTTTCCTAAAGGAATGCCTGTTCACCACCATGGGTGATCTTCCACAGTAAACCCTTCTACTCTGTTTCCTAAAGGAATGCCTGTTCACCACCATGGTTGATCTTCCACAGTAAACCCTTCCACTCTGTTTCCTAAAGGAATGCCTGTTCACCACCATGGGTTCGATCTTCCACAGAAAGTATTTCATTATTAATTACACATATTTTTTTTATTCTAGGTACTAAGCGATATTTCTTTACCAATGAAGACTCTGGACTCTCGCAATGGGAGTTTCCAATACAACCCCCTATTGAATCAACCAATAAGGCTTCGCCTTTACCTGAATTAACCAATCACGTTGCTCTCTCCCCTGGAATAACTAACCAAGCAGAAACCATTGCGGAAACAACCAATCAATCTACGAGTAGTAATGAACAAGTAGATGATACCACCAACCCACCCTTACCCCCTGGTAAGTATCTATCAATTAATTAATTATCAAATCAATAATCAATTATTAAATCAAATATTTGGATCAATATCAAAATAAAAACATAGTCCGATCCGTGACTATTTGAATATTTTTTACATTTTCATATTTATACACTATCTGTTTCCTGCCCCGAATTACATTATTCTGTTCTCGAGTTATTGAATTTGCTGACATACATTAACATAAATATTAAAATCACTTCCTTTCCACATCTGCATTAACATAAAATCACTTTATTTCTACGTCTACATTAACATAAAATAACTTTATTTCCACGTCTACATTAACATAAAATAACTTTATTTCCACGTCTACATTAACATAAAATAACTTTATTTCCACGTCTACATTAACATAAAATAACTTTATTTCCACGTCTACATTAACATAAAATAACTTTATTTCCACGTCTACATTAACATAAAATAACTTTATTTCCACGTCTACATTAACATAAAATCACTTTACTTCCACGTCTACATTAACATAAAATAACTTTATTTCCACGTCTACATTAACATAAAATCACTTTATTTCCACGTCTACATTAACATAAAATAACTTTATTTCCACGTCTATATTAACATAAAATCATTTATTTCACGTCTCATTAAGGGGAGAGGGGGGGTATAACCCCCCCATGACCATTTTTTTAAAAATGAGTGTTAAATGATAATATTGCTATTTTGTCATGGTCAACCCCTTTATGGAAGGCCAAATAGCCTCTATAAGAAAAATTTGAAAATTTATACCCCCCCCCCCCTTGCGGCTGGCGGCAGAATTAAAGATTTCACTAAAAATGCTACTAGTCCCTCCATTTTGGTCCAAATTTCTTGAAACCAACTTTTTTGGACTCAGCGTCATCGACTCAGCGTAATAAGTTATCTTATAGAATTTTTAATTAGCCATTTGTATTTTAATTAATTAATTTCATTAATTAATTAGGGGGGGGGGGGGGGGGGGGGTGGGGGGTGTGGGGTTGAATGGGTCTATTCGATATTTTCTGTCATATTTCGAAAAATACTTACGATGACCACAATAATTTAATTGTTTCTAGTAGTCTAATAAATTTTCTTTTTATTGACCTATATTATGTTAGCATTTGAAGTTTACTTCATGTAAATTATTGCTGGTGAAAAAAATCTATTTTCCCGCCATAAAAACACTCAAATTTGCTAAGCGATTTTCTTTGTTCTGGTTAGTGTGGTTAGTTGATCGTTTCATTTATAGTAGTGTATCATGGAGCGTTTTAAACGAGGAGAAGCGATCAATTTGTAAAACGGGGGAAAATGGGTCTATCTGAATTTATTAAGAGTGGTGTAAAATGGGTCTATCATGATTCAAAAAAACTGACGGTAATTTAAGGCCACTGTAGATCGATAGGCCCTGTAAGCGATGGATATTGATTTTAGAGGGAAACTTGAACTAATAAGCAACATACACCGACGGAATTAACTTCAAGCCTAATGGTGGGGGACTGGATGTTAGTCGGGGTGGTCGGAAGTCGTGGAGGGTCAAAGAATTATGTTTCTACTAAGGTTATTGAGGTTAATAATGATAACATGGAGGGAGATTACTGTACATTATGCATCGCGTGTAAAAAGCTTGCAACAAGATTGAAGTTAGTGTTACGGTTGTACTAACGGATCCACCGGAGTATGGTTGTCATTCATTCTCGGAGATTAGGAGAAAGTTAAACATACCAGTTGCGGCAGGAGATACTAAACTTGTGCAACGCACGTTTCGCTATGAAATAAACACCTTCGGAGAAGAAGAGCTACCTACCACCTTGATTGTTCCTTCCGTGAACTTTTAAATAACATTTAAGACTCTTATTTAGGAGAACATTCTTAATATTAAATTTAATATTTTGAACTTACATTTTGACAAAATATAAGTTAAAATGTATACAATCTATATATCAAATTATTGCAAATTTTGTTCTGCTTTTCAACGACCCATTCAACCCGCTTTAAATCCTACAATATATATAGCTAATTTTTCCAAAGATTCAACATAGACACATTTAACCCCACACTTGACCCATTTTTCCCGACGATTCATTACTTCTAAAAACTGAAATATCTTTCCACAGAATGGTACTCTACTGTCGATTCTTATAAATTCAGAAACTAGAATAATACAATTTTACGTTAGATAATGTTTTTATTTCATAATGAAAGATCAAAAGCAAAAAAAAGTCATCTAAAAAAATAGACCCATTCAACCCCACCTCCTCTATCATATTTTTAATTAAAATTGGCTAATTACACAAAATGGTAATCTTTATCAAAATTACATAAGATAACTTTATATAGCTTGCAAAGCTCGTTCGAATGAGCCCAAAACGAAGAAAATTGGTTGAAAAATGACGGAGGAGTAGCAATTTGAAAATGAAAAATGTCATTCCGAGAAAATGTCCTTCAAAGTTTAAATTTTCACGACAAAATTGGCTGTCTCTTCTGGTTGGTCAATTATTTCTGGCACGAAGGATGCACACCAACGAGCTAAAATGTTCATTACTTGGGTTTTCGGGGTCGGTGATTTCATTTCCGATGTTAGTTTTAATGTTTGGTGGAATCTAGTCTGTCTGTCGGTCTTCTGTCTTTCTTACAATTTGTAATTGTAAAATGTAAAAACAATACGGAAAAACAGTGATAACTCGAGAACTAAAAGAGGTCTCACTAAGCAGTTTTCAGATTTGTAATTCCCATTCAATTCTGACTCTAGATAAAGAAACGGGAACAATTTGAAAATTTGAGGGGGTATAATAAGGGGGGGTTGGGTTATACCCCCCCCCCCCCCTTCCCCTTAACATAAAATGACTTTAGTCCCTTTGTGACTCCTCAATGTGTATTCGACCTCTCTCTCTCAATGTTGTATCCCATATATTAATTTTAGCTATTGTTGCAGAATGTACGTAATTTTATTTCTAAAATCCCTGGCAACGTTACGATTCGATTCCATATAAAACCCTTTTCTTTAAAAATTGTGATATGTTTTGTTAGAATTAGTCGGATTTTGTAATATCCTTGTTGTTCATTCCATTAGTTGGTTGGCTCAATATAATAACAGTCTGACAATAATTCATTGTAACCTCATTTCTACTACATTACGATGTGATTGGTAGAGGCTCTGATGCAACAGCAGTATCATTTATTCCGGTTACTATCGTTCTATTTAGTGCCCCCACTACCAACGGACGCCCCCCCTCCCCCACCATGTATGACCCCACCGCCCCCGCCCCCTTCTAACATCTTCCCTCCCACCGACACAGACCTCGCCGGCGGTGTACTAGACATGGAGGTTGACGATGAAGACGACACCCCACCCTACGTATATTCTGCAGGTTAGTTGGTCTACGTTTTCGGATAGACCCTCCTACGTACTGCTACGCTGCATATTATACTATAATGACGTAGTATCTGATCACTTATTATTTAATCTTGGTGAGCGTATTGTTGGAGGAAAGACGACGGAAACTATAATTACTGATATACTCAGTAGGAAGCCAAGCGGTCTGACAGACCATTATAGTTCTGAATTATTTTGTAGGTTTTGTTCCACCACCCCCGCCACCCATTATATCTAATGGTTCATCTAATACTGGAAACTTGGATGCAATTGGTTCGAATTCGAAACGTGTGGTAACAGAAGGTCAGTTGGTAGATAGTACTTGGTTTTCATAACTTTTATTTATACTTGAATTACAAATTTTTGTGCGATGCAATAGAAAACATTGATATTCTCAAAAAAATAATTAAGGACCACGCTAACGTACGTACACGCTAATTAAGGATCACGCTAACGTACATACACGCTAATTAAGGACCACGCTAACGTACATACACGCTAATTAAGGACCACGCTAACGTACATACACGCTAATTAAGGACCACGCTAACGTACATACACGCTAATTAAGGACCACGCTAACGTACATACACGCTAATTAAGGACCACGCTAACGTACATACACGCTAATTAAGGACCACGCTAACGTACATACACGCTAATTAAGGACCACGCTAACGTACATACACGCTAATTAAGGACCACGCTAACGTACATACACGCTAATTAAGGACCACGCTAACGTACATACACGCTAATTAAGGATCACGCTAACGTACATACACGCTAATTAAGGACCACGCTAACGTACATACACGCTAATTAAGGACCACGCTAACGTACATACACGCTAATTAAGGACCACGCTAACGTACATACACGCTAATTAAGGACCACGCTAACGTACATACACGCTAATTAAGGACCACGCTAACGTACATACACGCTAATTAAGGACCACGCTAACGTACATACACTCTTGTTTTATGAACTTAATTTCTATTATTATGTAGCAATGATGGATCATCCCACCCTTTATGCCTCACACTCGATGGGTTTGGTTCCACCACCGCCTCCACCCTGTATTCCACCCCCACCTCCTCCCATCCCGAGTGGTTCTTCTTCTATCGTCGCTATCCGCAGTAAACCATTAACAGAATCCAACCCAGCCATACGTGACGTCAGCCAATCAAATTCACGGAATTCATCGCCCGATCCAGGTAGGCCAATCAATGGGGCTGTAACCAATAGGACTGTAACAAATGGGACTATAACCAATAGGACTGTAACAAATGGGATGGGACTGTAACAAATTGGACTGTAACAAATTGATTGGGACTGTAACAAATGGGACTGTAACCAATAGGACTGTAACAAATGAGACTGTAACCAAAGGGACTGTAACCAAAGGGACTGTAACCAATGGGACTGTAACCAATGGGACTGTAACCAAAGGGACTGAAACAAAAGGGACTGTAACCAAAGGGACTGTAACCAAAGGGACTGTAACCAAAGGGACTGTAACCAATAGGACTGTAACCAATGGGACTGTAACCAAAGGGACTGTAACCAAATGGACTGTAACCAATGGGACTGTAACCAAAGGGAATGTAACCAAAGGGACTGTAAGTAACAGAAGTTGTCCACAAGCTCAAGCATACCATCCTTTGAGCTTATGCTCATCCGATCAGAGACTTGCTGAGGACTTTCAAAGTTAACTGTCAAAATGTTGGTCTTTCTGGAGTTAATAAAAAGACCAACACTAGAAGCAGCATGTTCTAATGAGCTGAGAAGCTGTTGGGCTCCCTCTAGTGATTCTGAGAGTACTCCTAAGTCATCAGCAAAGTCTAGATCAGTTAGGTACTTGGCAGGATTTCCTCGACTTCTGGAGCCAGTAGGCGGAGTTATCTTCACCCCATCATCATTATGATGATCTAAGGACATGCGTAGAACATAGTCAACCACAATTATGAACAAGAATGGTGCAAGTGTGTCTCCCTGGAGGACGCCCCATAACACTTCAAATAGTTCTGTGCCACCATCAACAGTAGACACAAATGTTGTCGAACCATCGTATACTGATCTGATTGCTGCAATAATTTCATCAGGAATCCCATATAATGAAAGTATGCTGAACATACGTGAGCGAGAGACTGAATCAAAGGCCTTGAAGAAGTCAACAAAGATAACAGCTTGTCTTTCTTTTTTGATAACTCTTCAATTGTCCTTCTAAGTGCCAAAATGGGCTCCATGGTCCCACGACCTTTACGGAACCCATTCTGATTTCCACGGAGCAGTCTCTCAATGGGGTCCCTGGTGCGATTTAATATAATTCTATTGTATAACTTTGCAACAATATAGAGATCAATGAGATTCCCCGAAAAGAACCATATGTTAGGTTGCCCTTCTTGGGAACTGGCACCTTATTTCCAATTTTCTTTCTGCGCCTTATGAAGGTCATTTCGGCACTTCTGAATTTTGTTGTCAGTCCAGGGGGCCCGTTTCCTGATTCGAGGGTATATAGGAACTGTTTCTGCAGCTGCTAACTTAACTTAGCAGTATAGCCCTCGCAGTGATCTGCCGCCTCAGAGACAAGAACCTCATACCTGTTGCTCAGCTGTAGTGTGACGCTGGATCTGACACTTGGCTGTTGCAACAGAGAGGACCAGTCATGCCGCGGCAAGGCAGATTTCGTTGTTCTGCTAGCACGCAGACTAAGTCTTACCTTGGCCACAATAAGGCGGTGATCACTGGAGAAGGGTCGAAGTGTAAATGCATTACAGTCTTGTATAGAGCTCCTTATTTCGTACGAAACAGAATATGGTCTATCTGGGACTTGTGACCACTGGGTCCACTATGAGTCCATAGCTTTCCAGTTCGCTTCTTGAACTGGGTTCCAGCCGAAAACAATCCATTTCCAGAGATAAAATCCTGAAGATGGACTGAATTTCGGTTTACTTTATTGCTATAGACCCAGGGCGATGTAGGTGATTGGTGTAGACTTGCATTAAAGTCTCCCAGGAATGTTAAGAATGCATGCTGATCCACTCCATCAGTAGCTGCTTGTAGATTGTGGTAGAAATTTTCCACCTCCTCTACAGGGGCAACACTAGTTGGAGAGTAGCACACAATCAGAACCACCTTAGGAAACTTCTAAGCTAGTCTTCCAGAACATGAGAAGTGGCAACGGATGATGCGGTTAGAGATTTGGTCTATTTAGCCCACTGCTGCATGTGCAGTTGGATTCATCAATAGACCAATTCCACCATTGCCACTATAATCTGCTGACGCGAGGGCGTCGCCAACCGCGCCCCATGTCCTTAATCAGAACCTCATCAGTCTGTCCAGTCTGCATTCGGTGCACTTGAACACCCACTGCGCTAAGAGAAAGCTTATCTGCCAAGGCAGTCAGCCCACCTTGTCGCATTGGGGACCCGAGTGTTAGGGTGTTTACTGTGGCTAGTCTAGTGACTTGCCTGAGATTCACCAATGGCTTAGTTTGTCGGGGTATAACATGAGAGTAGCCTCCAACTCCAGAATCCCTCTCCCCCTCACAATCTGGCCTCCCTGGTGACCCAGGGTTTGGGCCAGAAAGGTCATCAGGAAAGGCATTCACAGAATTGTTGGCCGCTCTCTCTCCAGTTGCGGGTGGACAGGCAGCCGGTCAGGAGATAACTGACGCCTGTGAGGCCAATTGTGTCCGGTAATTCCACCGGCCTCTAGTGGCCGGACCTCCGCATTACAAATGAAATCCATAGTGGGGGTTGGGGGGTGCTATTTTGCCGAGTCAGCTCTCGGGGCAAATACCACACCTTGGTTTGCCATCCCACAGGGTGGGTGTCGCAGTGGAGTCAGATATGAGGCCCATCACCCATATCTACTCTGGCGCACATGACCCACCATTGGCTGTGCAGCTCTTCTGCTGGGCCATGCCCTGTACCCCTGCTGCCAGGTGCAGGTCGCAGTGAAGTGCACTCAGAGTGGACATGAGAACACTCTACTCCTGACCAGCCATTGGTAGATCACCATCTGCCTGGCCAGGCCATATACCCCTGCAGCCAAGTATATGGGTCCTTCCTTACATGTAATTATATTCAAGTAAAATTTACCCGCCTCATCTAAAATTAAAATATAGTTTTAGGCATGCCTCGCCAGCTAGCTGTTCATCACTACATTGATGATCACGGGTTTGTATTTATGTTCAATTTGTTTTCTCCATAATATAAATGGTAAAAAGAACCTAAACAAAAAAAGAAAACAATAAACCTCGATAATTATTTATATTCGCAGAATCGGCGAAGAAGAAAAAAAGAAGTAAGAATAAAGACATAATAAATAAACTGGCTAAATCTAAAATGCCCGTCGCCTTGGTTCAGAAGTGGCAACGACTTAAAGAGGAAGAGCTCAATGATATATTTAATGCCAGTGATGACGAGGGTAAGTCAGGTTATCTTAACTTTGGAAGAGTTAATTGTAGATGTAAGAGGCTCTGCTCTACATGTGAACCGATTGTGTTTTGGCTTTAAAGTGCCTTCCATAACTGACGTCACGCTTTTTTGGGAATGTTTTCTTTGTAATGTTAAGTGGGAATATTTTACTGTTGTATGTTGTGATATGTTACTTTATGTTATTTGCAACACGCTTTATAGGATTATGTTTTAGTTTATAGTTTCGAAGCGGATTGTTGAGACGTGTAAAGTAGAAGGTGGTCGTCAAATAAAGTCTATTTTACACGTTTTCGAGTAGTAATTGCTACCAGATAACAACTCTAGCCATTCGATTTTGATTCCAGATTCTGTATTTACTACTGAAGAGAGAATAGAACGTTGGAAAGCGACACAAGTTGCGGCCGGAAAGGCCGCCAAAAACCCAAACTTCGAGGAACTGCCTTGTGATTGGAGGAAACGTCTACAGCAGCGCGGCGCGGCTTCCCCAGAGAGCAGCTAGATGACGATGTAGTAAAAATAAAAGGTTGGTTGTAAATAAATAATATTTTATTATATTATTATTATTACACAGAATACATCACTCTGTGGTGTGTTTGTGTTGCTATGTAACCATAACTTGGGTAAGGGGGGTCAATTCTAACCCAGTCTGTTCTTATGTTTCAGGTTTTTTTTTGCTTAAAAATAAATTCGCCTACAGGATGTTTCTTTTAAATCCCGCAATGAATCGGGCGAAGTCCACAGCCACTGTAATAATGTACCAAACGATGGATGGTGAGTAATGGGATTATAGAAACTGCATTCTAGAATCAGCAACGATACCAGCAACCAGCTGGTGTTTACCACAAAGTATTCTAACTTCCAACAGTAAATTATCCTTATTTCAGGACGTCTGTCTGTAGATAACTGTCCTTAATTGGCGATTTCAAGTTTGTATTGAGAGGGGATTGGAATTGTTCCACAGATAATACAGTATAGGCTGTGCAAAATATAAGGTGTTTTAGGGCAACATAACCTCTATTTTGGTGAGGTTGTGTTGACCAACACTACCGTGCAATGTGAAAACACCGCAAGTCACAAAAAGTCATTTCGAGTAAAACGTAAATTACTGTTTGCCTTCAGATTGTTGGTCTAAAATGTCCGTAAATTACTAATTTAGTTACATTATGTCAACTTAACAGCGTTCTGGTAAATTACTCGTAACGCTGCAAAGTAACCAATGACATTGAAACAACTTCAATTACCGTATTCCAGAATGTATTATTTCCATTTATGTTAATGAGTGCTGCTTTATTATCCAGTTTGCAGTGACGGGACTAGCTACTGTATGTTAATAATTGTTTAACATGTAGTGTAATCCATTATGGCGAGACGTCCAATAGAAGACACTAAATGACGAAAGCAAATTATAACTGAACGGACACAGACGGCGACTAACTTTGCTTCAGTCGACTATATTCAAGATGGATTATTTTATCACATCCATGCAGGAGATAACTTCCAATAAACTTTAATTAGATTTAAATGTATAATTAATACTGTGTACCTGTTAATAAATTTCACTTATATTCGATATAGTACATGATTAAAATGTATAAATGAGTATCTATACTATAAAATCTTTTCTTCACATACCGAACGCTGATAAGTTGACATAATGTAACAAAATTACATACATCATTGGTTGCAAAGGTCAATTTTCAGCGTTAAAGGCCCTTGTTTATTTATGTAAACCTCCCCCGCTGCGCTCGCTCAGTACATAAATAAACTCGGGTCATAACGCTGCAAAGTACTACTTTGCACACAATGATGTATATTATAGTTATTTTATATACCTACGCAATTGGTGGTGGGAAATATTTCTACGTGATTATTTTTCACTTTCCATTAATATTTTGACTTCAGGATTATTTTTTTTACTTACGGTGTATTTGCATTACAATGTAAATTCCTGTGATATCTTTTAGTTATTTTTAGTTGGGTTTAGCCAGACTAACCATTACTGCGATAACAATGCTAAAACAAATGTCCCAATGACAAAACACCGAAAGTCTCTCAGTTGTGGTGTTTTTTGAATTGTATAAATTTAATGCATAAATTGTGTAAATTTGTGTAAATTACTTCCCGAAATTTGTCGAAGTTTATTAAATTTCCTGTCATATGAAGCGAAACTTACAAAAAACGATTAAAGAGGAGTAGTGTTTTTTGCGTGAAAAAATTTCATTCCGAGAAAATTGACTTGAAAGTTTAACATTCCCACACAAAACTGCCCGTATGGTGTCTGGTTAGTTAATAATGTCTGGCATGAAGGAAGTAGACCACAGAGCTAAATTATGGTGGTTTTCGAGGTCCGTGATTTAATTTCCGTTGTTCGGTAGAATTGTTTCTGTTTGACTATTTGTCAGCCTCTGGTTGTACTTACATTTTAACCGTCCGACCGGCAGACATGGAGAGACAGTGATAACTCGAAATTTTATTAGGCGGTGATTTCACCACCGCCTTCACCTCCTACACGATTTCACCACCGCCTTCACCTCCTACACGATTTCACCACCGCCTTCACCTCCTACACGATTTCACCACCGCCTTCACGTCCTACACGATTTCACCACCGCCTTCACCTCCTACACGATTTCACCACCGCCTTCACCTCCTACACGATTTCACCACCGCCTTCACCTCCTACACGATTTCACCACTGCCTTCACCTCCTACACGATTTCACCACCGCCTTCACCTCCTACACGATTTCACCACCGCCTTCACCTCCTACACGATTTCACCACCGCCTTCACCTCCTACACGATTTCACCACCGCCTTCACCTCCTACACGATTTCACCACCGCCTTCACCTCCTACACGATTTCACCACCGCCTTCACCTCCTACACGATTTCACCACCGCCTTCACCTCCTACACGATTTCACCACCGCCTTCACCTCCTACACGATTTCACCACCGCCTTCACCTCCTACACGATTTCACCACCGCCTTCACCTCCTACACGATTTCACCACCGCCTTCACCTCCTACACGATTTCACCACCGCCTTCACCTCCTACACGATTTCACCACCGCCTTCACCTCCTACACGATTTCACCACCGCCTTCACCTCCTACACGACTTCACCACAGCCTTCACCTCCTACACGATTTCACCACCGCCTTCACCTCCTACACGATTTCACCACCGCCTTCACCTCCTACACGATTTCACCACCGCCTTCACCTCCTACACGATTTCACCACCGCCTTCACCTCCTACACGATTTCACCACCGCCTTCACCTCCTACACGATTTCACCACCGCCTTCACCTCCTACACGATTTCACCACCGCCTTCACCTCCTACACGATTTCACCACCGCCTTCACCTCCTACACGATTTCACCACCGCCTTCACCTCCTACACGATTTCACCACCGCCTTCACCCTCCTACACGATTTCACCACCGCCTTCACCTCCTACACGATTTCACCACCGCCTTCACCTCCTACACGATTTCACCACCGCCTTCACCTCCTACACGATTTCACCACCGCCTTCACCTCCTACACGATTTCACCACCGCCTTCACCTCCTACACGATTTCACCACCGCCTTCACCTCCTACACGATTTCACCACCGCCTTCACCTCCTACACGATTTCACCACCGCCTTCACCTCCTACACGATTTCACCACCGCCTTCACCTCCTACACGATTTCACCACCGCCTTCACCTCCTACACGATTTCACCACCGCCTTCACCTCCTACACGATTTCACCACCGCCTTCACCTCCTACACGATTTCACCACCGCCTTCACCTCCTACACGATTTCACCACCGCCTTCACCTCCTACACGATTTCACCACCGCCTTCACCTCCTACACGATTTCACCACCGCCTTCACCTCCTACACGATTTCACCACCGCCTTCACCTCCTACACGATTTCACCACCGCCTTCACCTCCTACACGATTTCACCACCGCCTTCACCTCCTACACGATTTCACCACCGCCTTCACCTCCTACACGATTTCACCACCGCCTTCACCTCCTACACGATTTCACCACCGCCTTCACCTCCTACACGATTTCACCACCGCCTTCACCTCCTACACGATTTCACCACCGCCTTCACCTCCTACACGATTTCACCACCGCCTTCACCTCCTACACGATTTCACCACCGCCTTCACCTCCTACACGATTTCACCACCGCCTTCACCTCCTACACGATTTCACCACCGCCTTCACCTCCTACACGATTTCACCACCGCCTTCACCTCCTACACGATTTCACCACCGCCTTCACCTCCTACACGATTTCACCACCGCCTTCACCTCCTACACGATTTCACCACCGCCTTCACCTCCTACACGATTTCACCACCGCCTTCACCTCCTACACGATTTCACCACCGCCTTCACCTCCTACACGATTTCACCACCGCCTTCACCTCCTACACGATTTCACCACCGCCTTCACCTCCTACACGATTTCACCACCGCCTTCACCTCCTACACGATTTCACCACCGCCTTCACCTCCTACACGATTTCACCACCGCCTTCACCTCCTACACGATTTCACCACCGCCTTCACCTCCTACACGATTTCACCACCGCCTTCACCTCCTACACGATTTCACCACCGCCTTCACCTCCTACACGATTTCACCACCGCCTTCACCTCCTACACGATTTCACCACCGCCTTCACCTCCTACACGATTTCACCACCGCCTTCACCTCCTACACGATTTCACCACCGCCTTCACCTCCTACACGATTTCACCACCGCCTTCACCTCCTACACGATTTCACCACCGCCTTCACCTCCTACACGATTTCACCACCGCCTTCACCTCCTACACGATTTCACCACCGCCTTCACCTCCTACACGATTTCACCACCGCCTTCACCTCCTACACGATTTCACCACCGCCTTCACCTCCTACACGATTTCACCACCGCCTTCACCTCCTACACGATTTCACCACCGCCTTCACCTCCTACACGATTTCACCACCGCCTTCACCTCCTACACGATTTCACCACCGCCTTCACCTCCTACACGATTTCACCACCGCCTTCACCTCCTACACGATTTCACCACCGCCTTCACCTCCTACACGATTTCACCACCGCCTTCACCTCCTACACGATTTCACCACCGCCTTCACCTCCTACACGATTTCACCACCGCCTTCACCTCCTACACGATTTCACCACCGCCTTCACCTCCTACACGATTTCACCACCGCCTTCACCTCCTACACGATTTCACCACCGCCTTCACCTCCTACACGATTTCACCACCGCCTTCACCTCCTACACGATTTCACCACCGCCTTCACCTCCTACACGATTTCACCACCGCCTTCACCTCCTACACGATTTCACCACCGCCTTCACCTCCTACACGATTTCACCACCGCCTTCACCTCCTACACGATTTCACCACCGCCTTCACCTCCTACACGATTTCACCACCGCCTTCACCTCCTACACGATTTCACCACCGCCTTCACCTCCTACACGATTTCACCACCGCCTTCACCTCCTACACGATTTCACCACCGCCTTCACCTCCTACACGATTTCACCACCGCCTTCACCTCCTACACGATTTCACCACCGCCTTCACCTCCTACACGATTTCACCACCGCCTTCACCTCCTACACGATTTCACCACCGCCTTCACCTCCTACACGATTTCACCACCGCCTTCACCTCCTACACGATTTCACCACCGCCTTCACCTCCTACACGATTTCACCACCGCCTTCACCTCCTACACGATTTCACCACCGCCTTCACCTCCTACACGATTTCACCACCGCCTTCACCTCCTACACGATTTCACCACCGCCTTCACCTCCTACACGATTTCACCACCGCCTTCACCTCCTACACGATTTCACCACCGCCTTCACCTCCTACACGATTTCACCACCGCCTTCACCTCCTACACGATTTCACCACCGCCTTCACCTCCTACACGATTTCACCACCGCCTTCACCTCCTACACGATTTCACCACCGCCTTCACCTCCTACACGATTTCACCACCGCCTTCACCTCCTACACGATTTCACCACCGCCTTCACCTCCTACACGATTTCACCACCGCCTTCACCTCCTACACGATTTCACCACCGCCTTCACCTCCTACACGATTTCACCACCGCCTTCACCTCCTACACGATTTCACCACCGCCTTCACCTCCTACACGATTTCACCACCGCCTTCACCTCCTACACGATTTCACCACCGCCTTCACCTCCTACACGATTTCACCACCGCCTTCACCTCCTACACGATTTCACCACCGCCTTCACCTCCTACACGATTTCACCACCGCCTTCACCTCCTACACGATTTCACCACCGCCTTCACCTCCTACACGATTTCACCACCGCCTTCACCTCCTACACGATTTCACCACCGCCTTCACCTCCTACACGATTTCACCACCGCCTTCACCTCCTACACGATTTCACCACCGCCTTCACCTCCTACACGATTTCACCACCGCCTTCACCTCCTACACGATTTCACCACCGCCTTCACCTCCTACACGATTTCACCACCGCCTTCACCTCCTACACGATTTCACCACCGCCTTCACCTCCTACACGATTTCACCACCGCCTTCACCTCCTACACGATTTCACCACCGCCTTCACCTCCTACACGATTTCACCACCGCCTTCACCTCCTACACGATTTCACCACCGCCTTCACCTCCTACACGATTTCACCACCGCCTTCACCTCCTACACGATTTCACCACCGCCTTCACCTCCTACACGATTTCACCACCGCCTTCACCTCCTACACGATTTCACCACCGCCTTCACCTCCTACACGATTTCACCACCGCCTTCACCTCCTACACGATTTCACCACCGCCTTCACCTCCTACACGATTTCACCACCGCCTTCACCTCCTACACGATTTCACCACCGCCTTCACCTCCTACACGATTTCACCACCGCCTTCACCTCCTACACGATTTCACCACCGCCTTCACCTCCTACACGATTTCACCACCGCCTTCACCTCCTACACGATTTCACCACCGCCTTCACCTCCTACACGATTTCACCACCGCCTTCACCTCCTACACGATTTCACCACCGCCTTCACCTCCTACACGATTTCACCACCGCCTTCACCTCCTACACGATTTCACCACCGCCTTCACCTCCTACACGATTTCACCACCGCCTTCACCTCCTACACGATTTCACCACCGCCTTCACCTCCTACACGATTTCACCACCGCCTTCACCTCCTACACGATTTCACCACCGCCTTCACCTCCTACACGATTTCACCACCGCCTTCACCTCCTACACGATTTCACCACCGCCTTCACCTCCTACACGATTTCACCACCGCCTTCACCTCCTACACGATTTCACCACCGCCTTCACCTCCTACACGATTTCACCACCGCCTTCACCTCCTACACGATTTCACCACCGCCTTCACCTCCTACACGATTTCACCACCGCCTTCACCTCCTACACGATTTCACCACCGCCTTCACCTCCTACACGATTTCACCACCGCCTTCACCTCCTACACGATTTCACCACCGCCTTCACCTCCTACACGATTTCACCACCGCCTTCACCTCCTACACGATTTCACCACCGCCTTCACCTCCTACACGATTTCACCACCGCCTTCACCTCCTACACGATTTCACCACCGCCTTCACCTCCTACACGATTTCACCACCGCCTTCACCTCCTACACGATTTCACCACCGCCTTCACCTCCTACACGATTTCACCACCGCCTTCACCTCCTACACGATTTCACCACCGCCTTCACCTCCTACACGATTTCACCACCGCCTTCACCTCCTACACGATTTCACCACCGCCTTCACCTCCTACACGATTTCACCACCGCCTTCACCTCCTACACGATTTCACCACCGCCTTCACCTCCTACACGATTTCACCACCGCCTTCACCTCCTACACGATTTCACCACCGCCTTCACCTCCTACACGATTTCACCACCGCCTTCACCTCCTACACGATTTCACCACCGCCTTCACCTCCTACACGATTTCACCACCGCCTTCACCTCCTACACGATTTCACCACCGCCTTCACCTCCTACACGATTTCACCACCGCCTTCACCTCCTACACGATTTCACCACCGCCTTCACCTCCTACACGATTTCACCACCGCCTTCACCTCCTACACGATTTCACCACCGCCTTCACCTCCTACACGATTTCACCACCGCCTTCACCTCCTACACGATTTCACCACCGCCTTCACCTCCTACACGATTTCACCACCGCCTTCACCTCCTACACGATTTCACCACCGCCTTCACCTCCTACACGATTTCACCACCGCCTTCACCTCCTACACGATTTCACCACCGCCTTCACCTCCTACACGATTTCACCACCGCCTTCACCTCCTACACGATTTCACCACCGCCTTCACCTCCTACACGATTTCACCACCGCCTTCACCTCCTACACGATTTCACCACCGCCTTCACCTCCTACACGATTTCACCACCGCCTTCACCTCCTACACGATTTCACCACCGCCTTCACCTCCTACACGATTTCACCACCGCCTTCACCTCCTACACGATTTCACCACCGCCTTCACCTCCTACACGATTTCACCACCGCCTTCACCTCCTACACGATTTCACCACCGCCTTCACCTCCTACACGATTTCACCACCGCCTTCACCTCCTACACGATTTCACCACCGCCTTCACCTCCTACACGATTTCACCACCGCCTTCACCTCCTACACGATTTCACCACCGCCTTCACCTCCTACACGATTTCACCACCGCCTTCACCTCCTACACGATTTCACCACCGCCTTCACCTCCTACACGATTTCACCACCGCCTTCACCTCCTACACGATTTCACCACCGCCTTCACCTCCTACACGATTTCACCACCGCCTTCACCTCCTACACGATTTCACCACCGCCTTCACCTCCTACACGATTTCACCACCGCCTTCACCTCCTACACGATTTCACCACCGCCTTCACCTCCTACACGATTTCACCACCGCCTTCACCTCCTACACGATTTCACCACCGCCTTCACCTCCTACACGATTTCACCACCGCCTTCACCTCCTACACGATTTCACCACCGCCTTCACCTCCTACACGATTTCACCACCGCCTTCACCTCCTACACGATTTCACCACCGCCTTCACCTCCTACACGATTTCACCACCGCCTTCACCTCCTACACGATTTCACCACCGCCTTCACCTCCTACACGATTTCACCACCGCCTTCACCTCCTACACGATTTCACCACCGCCTTCACCTCCTACACGATTTCACCACCGCCTTCACCTCCTACACGATTTCACCACCGCCTTCACCTCCTACACGATTTCACCACCGCCTTCACCTCCTACACGATTTCACCACCGCCTTCACCTCCTACACGATTTCACCACCGCCTTCACCTCCTACACGATTTCACCACCGCCTTCACCTCCTACACGATTTCACCACCGCCTTCACCTCCTACACGATTTCACCACCGCCTTCACCTCCTACACGATTTCACCACCGCCTTCACCTCCTACACGATTTCACCACCGCCTTCACCTCCTACACGATTTCACCACCGCCTTCACCTCCTACACGATTTCACCACCGCCTTCACCTCCTACACGATTTCACCACCGCCTTCACCTCCTACACGATTTCACCACCGCCTTCACCTCCTACACGATTTCACCACCGCCTTCACCTCCTACACGATTTCACCACCGCCTTCACCTCCTACACGATTTCACCACCGCCTTCACCTCCTACACGATTTCACCACCGCCTTCACCTCCTACACGATTTCACCACCGCCTTCACCTCCTACACGATTTCACCACCGCCTTCACCTCCTACACGATTTCACCACCGCCTTCACCTCCTACACGATTTCACCACCGCCTTCACCTCCTACACGATTTCACCACCGCCTTCACCTCCTACACGATTTCACCACCGCCTTCACCTCCTACACGATTTCACCACCGCCTTCACCTCCTACACGATTTCACCACCGCCTTCACCTCCTACACGATTTCACCACCGCCTTCACCTCCTACACGATTTCACCACCGCCTTCACCTCCTACACGATTTCACCACCGCCTTCACCTCCTACACGATTTCACCACCGCCTTCACCTCCTACACGATTTCACCACCGCCTTCACCTCCTACACGATTTCACCACCGCCTTCACCTCCTACACGATTTCACCACCGCCTTCACCTCCTACACGATTTCACCACCGCCTTCACCTCCTACACGATTTCACCACCGCCTTCACCTCCTACACGATTTCACCACCGCCTTCACCTCCTACACGATTTCACCACCGCCTTCACCTCCTACACGATTTCACCACCGCCTTCACCTCCTACACGATTTCACCACCGCCTTCACCTCCTACACGATTTCACCACCGCCTTCACCTCCTACACGATTTCACCACCGCCTTCACCTCCTACACGATTTCACCACCGCCTTCACCTCCTACACGATTTCACCACCGCCTTCACCTCCTACACGATTTCACCACCGCCTTCACCTCCTACACGATTTCACCACCGCCTTCACCTCCTACACGATTTCACCACCGCCTTCACCTCCTACACGATTTCACCACCGCCTTCACCTCCTACACGATTTCACCACCGCCTTCACCTCCTACACGATTTCACCACCGCCTTCACCTCCTACACGATTTCACCACCGCCTTCACCTCCTACACGATTTCACCACCGCCTTCACCTCCTACACGATTTCACCACCGCCTTCACCTCCTACACGATTTCACCACCGCCTTCACCTCCTACACGATTTCACCACCGCCTTCACCTCCTACACGATTTCACCACCGCCTTCACCTCCTACACGATTTCACCACCGCCTTCACCTCCTACACGATTTCACCACCGCCTTCACCTCCTACACGATTTCACCACCGCCTTCACCTCCTACACGATTTCACCACCGCCTTCACCTCCTACACGATTTCACCACCGCCTTCACCTCCTACACGATTTCACCACCGCCTTCACCTCCTACACGATTTCACCACCGCCTTCACCTCCTACACGATTTCACCACCGCCTTCACCTCCTACACGATTTCACCACCGCCTTCACCT
>JAUCBJ010005276.1:0-31645 GCA_032718475.1 Nemertoderma westbladi
TATTTCTTCAAACTGTCAGACTGCTGATTTCTGGACTGTCAGACAGTTGATTTCACTATGCCTGTGCCAAAACATTCCATGATTCCATGATTTATAGACTATGAGATGATTTCCATATGCGCCTGTGGTAAAAAGACTCTATATTTAATAGTTTGTGGTTGTTGTCGATAATCGATTACCACATGACGTAGCAAAACACTCATTTTATAGCCAAAAACAATTACCAATTGATGGAAAGGAGCAGGTTAAGGCCGAGTTGTCTAACCAAAACAATAAACAGTCACTTTACCAAATCAGAGAAAGGAGCAGGTTGCAGAGACGGGATTTTCTAACCAAAACAATAAACGATCACTTAACTAATTGAGGGAAAGGAGCAGGTTACAGAGGCGGGATTTTCTAACCAAAACAATAAACGATCACTTAACTTATTGAGGCAAAGGAGCAGGTTACAGAGCGGGATTTTCTAACCAAAACAATAAACGATCATTTAACTAATTGAGGGAAAGGGACAGGTTACAGAGGCGGAATTTTCTAACCAAAACAATAAACGATCACTTAACTAATTGAGGGAAAGGAGCAGGTTACAGAGGCGGGATTTTCTAACCAAAACAATAAACGATCATTTAACTAATTGAGGGAAAGGGGCAGGTTACAGAGGCGGGCCTTTCTAACCAAAAGAATAAACAGTCACTTTACCAAATCAGAGAAAGGAGTAGGTTACAGAGACGGGATTTTCTAACCAAAACAATAAACGATCACTTAACTAGTTGAGGGAAAGGAGCAGGTTACAGAGGGGGGATTTTCTAACCAAAACAATAAACGATCATTTAACTAATTGAGGGAAAGGGACAGGTTACAGAGGCGGAATTTTCTAACCAAAACAATAAACGATCACTTAACTAATTGAGGGAAAGGAGCAGGTTACAGAGGCGGGATTTTCTAACCAAAACAATAAACGATCATTTAACTAATTGAGGGAAAGGGGCAGGTTACAGAGGCGGGCCTTTCTAACCAAAACAATAAACGGTCACTTTACCAATTCAGGGAAAGGAGCAGGTTACAGAGGCGGGATTTTCTAACGAAAACAATAAACGATCATTTAACTAATTGAGGGAAAGGGGCAGGTTACAGAGGCGGGATTTTCTAACCAAAACAATAAACGATCATTTAACTAAGTGAGGGAAAGGAGCAGGTTACAGAGACGGGATTTTCTAACCAAAACAATAAACGATAACATTACTAATTGAGAGAAAGGAGCAGGTTACAGAGGCGGGATTTTCTAACCAAAACAATAAACGATAACATTATCAATTGAGGGAAAGGAGCAGGTTACAGAGGCGGGATTTTCTATCCAAAACAATAAACGATCACTTAACTAATTGAGGGAAAGGAGCAGGTTAAGGCCGGATTTTCTAACCAAAACAATAAACAGTCACTTTACCAAATCAGGGAAAGGAGCAGGTTATCCGTAACACTACTCAGACTCAGACAGTAGTCATGATCCATTATTGATTATAAAACTAATACAGTAATAGGCCTAAATTATGTGAAAGGTATATCCACATTTTCCACAATCCTGCAATCCAGTTTGGCCTATCAATTATTTAAAATTTATTAGCACAACCGGTAGGCCTACCATTACCGTATTTAAATGGTAGGCTACACAGTAGGCCTATAGCAGTACCGGTGCCGGTACCGGTACTAAAATACAGAAATACCTGCTTTATACCTACATCTGTACATACAATACAGCAAAATAGTGCTACATATACTAATACCGGTACTGATAGCCTGAGAGAACAGCAGTAGAGAAACCGGTAGCATGGAACCTAACATTAGACTTTTGGAGGACATAAAAAATAAAAAAAAAAGGACAAAAAAAGGATTTAAATGGACAATAAAAATTATTGCGTTAAAATATAGTTAAATATGTACAGTTAGCACAATTAGACACGGAAACTAGTACTCTTACATACTTACACTTACATAAAATTTATTAATTACAGTATGAAAGTTTATAATGTATTAATTAACCCCGCGACGGGTAAAATGACAATATACGTGACACATTCCTACAAACAGAAAACACAGCACGTATTAGACAGTTGGGTGAAGCCATGACGCTCTTATATATCTTATATAAGCTAGTGACATATTTGTGTCTTAGATGACAAAACATTGGTAAATTAAGCTCACCAAATGTAGCCGACATACGGTTCATCATTAGTTAAATAGGGAATATTAAATAATAATCTAGCACAGTTGTTGTATGCTACTCGTATCTTTTCATGGACACGGTGTGAGTAGTTACTCTCAGCCCAAAGGCTATTGCAGTAAATTGGGGTTAAATAAGCGCGAAAAAGCGCAACCTTGACACAAATGGATGCTTTACCAAATTTTCTCACAAGAGAATTTGCTCTAGCATACAACAAGTGCAACTGCTTGGTAATGTCAGTGTCATCATCGGTGGATGAGCACAAAATATGACCTAGATAATTGAAAGAGATCTCTATATATCTTGAACGACACCATAAGGCCATGATATACAGATGTGGCCTTTGTGTGAAATTTGATTTATATCGGGGCCATATAGTGTAAATTGTGGCGGTAGTGCGTAACGCCTATATGGCCATGTGGCTATTGTGACAGAGGCCGGATATTATTGAAATTAAGAAATTTTTTGATTGATTTTACATAAATTTTGTGAGTCAGAAATATATCACAAATTAGATTATTCGTACATTTATGATACTTAACGTGTAAAAATAAGCAGAAATAATTTATCGATCATGCTTATTATTAGACAACTTGACATGTATTGTTAATGTTTCGATGTGTAAAGTGGTCATTGCCACGACCTAATACTGTATTATTTTAATTCTTAACTAACTATTATTAAGGACTTATAACATCTGTTTATCTTTCAAATAATTAATAAACAACTTCATTTTTCAATTACAGGCCCATTTTTACAGCCATTTAAATATTGCGGGACGAAACACCCTAGAATGCCTAGATCCATAACGCCTGTTACGCCCATTATCCAAATTATTATCCGACGAAATACCCGTTATCGAAATACTGACACTGATGCCGGTCAGTCATAATCTAATACTAAGTCCTCCTAAAGGGGGCGGGGCGAGCAATGAGAAATGCAAATAAATTGTCTAAAAACTAATTTGAATTAATATTAAATTTAAAAGAATTAGAATAACAAAGCACAAAGAATTGAATTATTAAGAAGATAGGCCTAACTAAACTATATGATTAAAATACAAAGACGATTAGATTCCAAGAATCAAATATTTCGGGGATGGTTCTATAACTCTGAAAAACTAAACTAAATAACTTGGAATTATTTGTTTTTAATCATTTCTAGATCATATTTTTATATAAGATAATTGATTTCAAATCTGAAGACAGCTTGGTGAGATATTATTGACACTTCTCGAGTTCTGGCTGTTAGACTCATTCACACATAGAAAGTGAATTCAGAAATTAAATCAGAGACTTGAAAAAATAGTTAGCGCGTTTTCTTAGACAAACGTTATTGTTGGAAATATGTCATGATATAAACCTTTTTACACCCATTGTTTTCAAAACAACAACTTGCTAAAAATTTGTTTTTTTTAGCATACATAGTGAGTGCATATGATTACAAATAAATGTGTACAGAGAAAATTTCTAAAATGAAAAAAATTGTCAATAATATTTTTAATAAATAAAATATATTATTTGCATATAATTTGAAAAAAGTATTCACATTTTATTTTTCTTTTTTACCCTCCTTCAAGGAAATATAAAATTATGTGTGTACTAGTGTTTAAACGGGATCAGACTTTTCGGGATTTCCGGGATCGGGACCGGGATTACCACCCTCGGGATCCCGATTTTCGGGATCGGGATTGCAATTTGAATTCAATTTTCTTCAAAGTTTTCAGTATAGCTGGAGTTGTTTGTTCGAAATGGGTTTTTACTCAAATATTAGTAATATAAAGTTATAGTAAAATTAATTTATAGTTGATTACTGGATGGTTTACTATGACGAAATACAAATTCGTTACAAAAATAATATTTTGTTCTGGTTCAATATTCATATAATATTCAACAATTTTACTTCACTATTTATACTTCGGGATCCCGTTCCATAAAAGTCGGGATCGGGACCGGGATAACATTTTTCGCCGGGATCCCGATTTTGCCCACTAGTGTGTACATCTTATTTGGACACCAAACTGAGAATTCATTCACAACTTGATGACCAATTTCAGCCATTGTAAAATATACCAGACTTTCTGCTGTTATATTTCACTTACCAGTTTACCCCAATGTGAAGAATACCAGGTTTTCACTAAAAATACAGGTTACAGAAGGGCTGAATATAACCAAAACAATAAACGAATTAGTATATGTACAGGTTATAAGACTGAAATGAGTGCAAAAAACACTTAATAAGGATTTAAAGGACCCCCTTGGAAATAAGCTGCAAAGCTTTAGGGGTAATCCTATGTTATGTTGGATAATACCTTTATACCGGTACATTGTTTGGTGTATTTGTTATTGTTTTTTACATAATGTATAAATAAATCTATCTATTAAAAAAAATACAAATTCTTCAAATATATAATTACAATATAATTTCGACCGAAAAGTGAAAACCTGGTATTCTTCACATGGGCAACCATTTCAGGTTTCAGCTACTAAATGCAGAAACATTATAAATTTTTGCAATAAAATTGGGACCAAATATGAGGCTTGCCAACAACATTGTTCAGGATTAGCTCTTGTGAGTTATAGAACCCCCACTTCACTTAACTATGAATTTAACTTAGGCCGACAGATATAATATAACGTTCGGTTTGTTTGTTAAGGTTTGGCATGTTTCATCTTTAGTTTGAGAACATTGAGTCGTTGGTATATTTGTTTGTCAGTTTTTCCGGGAGATAGACGACGGACAGATGCAATTTTGGTATTATTTCTCGGAATCCGCTTTCCGTCTATCTCTTCTCTGAAGGCTTCGCAGAGACGTACAGATGAATTCGGTGACCAAACAGCTTGGATTTCAGCAGTTGTTTAATCTTCCTCGTATTATTCACATTCCTAAACAAGAAAGTATGAAATATGTAAGATTACATGAGAATGTAAGAATGAATATAAAAAAAACAATACGATGGGATAATAATTAATAAGCGGACAATTCCGACCCGAACACTTCCGACCCGGAAAATCCAACACCGACAATTGCGGCCCAATTAAGTTTCATGGCTATTTTAGTGGGTCGGCGGAATTAGCTGTCTTTGTTAATAAGCATTTAGACTTTTTGTAGTAAATCGTTCTTAATTAAAATTTATCGCTATTTTTACATTATGTAATATTCGATATACTGTGATCGTTTATAAGTTGTTCCCTGCAAGAAGTCAATAAAATCTCAATCTATATTATTATGTGGGGAGGATATAGGGTTGATTGTCTGGGTCATAATTAATTGACAGTATACCATAAATACCAACAACAAAATATTATAGTATAGCATATTATAATTTGCATTGTTTGTGTTTTTATGGTGGGTGATATAATAAATATTAATAAATTAATAATATTGGCCTGAAGTCAAAACAAAACTATAATTATATAAATAAAAAACAAACTTTTCCCTTGAAGGTGAAACGTCTATAGCATTGGTATCTAGTCCTATAGCATTGGTATCTGGTCCTATAGCATTGGTATCTGGTCCTATAGCATTGGAATCTGGTCCTATAGCATTGGTATCTGGTCCTATAGCATTGGTATCTCGTCCTATAGCATTGGAATCTGGTCCTATAGATTGGTATCTGGTCCTATAGCATTGGTATCTGGTCCTATAGCATTGGTATCTGGTCCTATGGCATTGGAATATGGTCCTGTAGCATTTGAATCTGGTCCTATAGCATTGGAATATGGTCCTGTAGCATTTGAATCTGGTCCTATAGCATTGGTATCTAGTCCTATAGCATTGGAATATGGTCCTGTAGCATTTGAATCTGGTCCTATAGCAATGGAATATGGTCCTATAGCATTGGGATCTGGTCCTATAGCACTGGTATCTGGTCCTATAGCATTGGTATCTGGTTCTATAGCATTGCTATCTGGTCCTATAGCATTGGTATCTGGACCTATAGCATTGGAATCTGGTCCTATAGCATTGGAATATGGTCCTGTAGCATTTGAATCTGGTCCTATAGCATTGGAATCTGGTCCTGTAGCACTGGTATCTGGTCCTACCATTGGAATCTGGTCCCATAGCATTGGAATATGGTCGTATAGCATTGGAATCTGGTCCTATAGATTGGAATCTGGTCCTATAGCATTGGAATCTGGTCCTATAGCACCCGGTATCTGGTCCTATAGCATTAGAATCTGGTCCTATAGATTGGAATCTGGTCCTATAGCATTGGAATCTGGTCCTATAGCATTGGAATCTGGTCCTATAGCATTGGAATCTGGTCGTATAGCATTGGAATCTGTTCCTATAGCATTGGAATCTGGTCGTATAGCATTGGAATCTGTTCCTATAGATTGGAATCTGGTCCTATAGCATTTGAATCTGGTCTTATAGCATTGGAATCTGGTCCTGTAGCACTGGTATCTGGTCCTATAGTATTGGAATCTGGTCCTATAGCATTGGAATCTGGTCCTATAGCATTGGAATCTGGTCCTATAGCATTGGAATCTGGTCGTATAGCATTGGAATCTGTTCCTATAGATTGGAATCTGGTCCTATAGCATTGGAATCTGGTCCTATAGCACTGGAATCTGGTCCTATAGCATTGGAATCTGGTCCTATAGCATTGGAATCTGGTCGTATAGCACTGGAATCTGGTCCTATAGCACTGGAATCTGGTCCGATAGCATTGGAATCTGGTCATATAGCATTGGAATATGGTCCTATAGATTGGAATCTGGTCCTATAGCATTGGAATCTGGTCCTATAGCACTGGTATCTGGTCCTATAACATTGGAATCTGGTCCTATAGATTGGAATCTGGTCCTATAGATTGGAATCTGGTCCAAAGCATTGGAATCTGGTCCTATAGCATTGGAATCTGGTCCTATAGCATTGGAATATGGTCCTGTAGCACTGGAATCTGGTCCTATAGCACTGGTATCTGGTCCTATAGCACTGGTATCTGGTCCTATAGCACTGGTATCTGGTCCTATAGCACTGGTATCTGGTCCTATAGCACTGGTATCTGGTCCTATAGCACTGGTATCTGGTCCTATAGATTGGAATCTGGTCCTATAGCATTGGAATCTGGTCCTATAGCACTGGTATCTGGGCCTATAGCATTGGTATCTAGTCCTATAGCATTGGTATCTGGTCCTATAGCATTGGTATCAAGTCCTATAGCATTGGTATCTGGTCCTATAGCACTGGAATCTGGTCCTATAGCACTGGTATCTGGTCCTATAGCACTGGCATCTGGTCCTATAGCACTGGTATCTGGTCCTATAGCACTGGTATCTGGTCCTATAGCACTGGTATCTGGTCCTATAGCACTGGTATCTGGTCCTATAGCACTGGTATCTGGTCCTATAGCACTGGAATCTGGTCCTAAAGCATTGGAATCTGTTCCTATAGCATTGGAATCTGGTGCTATAGATTGGAATCTGGTGCTATAGATTGGAATCTGGTCCTATAGCATTGGAATCTGGACCTATAGCATTGGAATCTGGTCATATAGCATTAGAATCTGGTCCTATAGCATTGGAATCTGGTCCTATAGCACTGGAATCTGGTCCTATAGCACTAGTATCTGGTCCTATAGCACTGAAATCTAGTCCTATAGCACTGGTATCTGGTCCTATAGCACTGGTATCTGGTCCTATAGATTGGAATATGGTCCTGTAGTATTTGACTCTGGTCCTGTAGCACTGGAATCTGGTCCTATAGCACTGGTATCTGGTCCTATAGCACTGGAATCTGGTCCTATAGCACTGGTATCTGGTCCTATAGCACTGGTATCTGGTCCTATAGCACTGGAATCTGGTCCTATAGCATTGGAATCTGGTCCTATAGATTGGAATCTGGTCCTATAGCATTGGAATCTGGTCCTATAGCATTGGAATCTGGTCCTATAGCACTGGTATCTGGTCCTATAGCACTGGAATCTGGTCCTATAGCACTGGAATCTGGTCCTATAGCATTGGAATATGGTCCTATAGATTGGAATTTGGTCCTATACCATTAGAATCTGGTCCTATAGCACTGGTATCTGGTCCTATAGCACTGGAATCTGGTCCTATAGCACTGGTATCTGGTCCTGTAGCACTGGAATCTGGTCCTATAGCACTGGAATCTGGTCCTATAGCATTGGAATCTGGTCCTATAGATTGGAATCTGGTCCTATAGCATTGGAGTCTGGTCCTATAGCATTGGAATCTGGTCCTATAGCACTGGTATCTGGTCCTATAGCACTGGAATCTGGTCCTATAACACTGGAATCTGGTCCTATAGCATTGGAATCTGGTTCTATAGATTGGAATCTGGTCCTATAGCATTGGAATCTGGTCCTATAGCACTGGAATCTGGTCCTATAGCATTGGAATCTGGTCCTATAGATTGGAATCTGGTCCTATAGCATTGGAATCTGGTCCTATAGCATTGGAAACTGGTCCTATAGCACTGGAATCTGGTCCTATAGCATTGAAATCTGGTCCTATAGCATTGGAATCTGGTCCTATAGCACTGGCATCTGGTCCTATAGCACTGGAATCTGGTCCTATAGCATTGGAATCTGGTCCTATAGCATTGGAATATGGTCCTGTAGCATTTGAATCTGGTCCTATAGCATTGGAATCTGGTCCTGTAGCACTGGTATCTGGTCCTACCATTGGAATCTGGTCCCATAGCATTGGAATATGGTCGTATAGCATTGGAATCTGGTCCTATAGATTGGAATCTGGTCCTATAGCATTGGAATCTGGTCCTATAGCACCCGGTATCTGGTCCTATAGCATTATAATCTGGTCCTATAGATTGGAATCTGGTCCTATAGCATTGGAATCTGGTCCTATAGCATTGGAATCTGGTCCTATAGCATTGGAATCTGGTCGTATAGCATTGGAATCTGTTCCTATAGCATTGGAATCTGGTCGTATAGCATTGGAATCTGTTCCTATAGATTGGAATCTGGTCCTATAGCATTTGAATCTGGTCTTATAGCATTGGAATCTGGTCCTGTAGCACTGGTATCTGGTCCTATAGTATTGGAATCTGGTCCTATAGCATTGGAATCTGGTCCTATAGCATTGGAATCTGGTCCTATAGCATTGGAATCTGGTCGTATAGCATTGGAATCTGTTCCTATAGATTGGAATCTGGTCCTATAGCATTGGAATCTGGTCCTATAGCACTGGAATCTGGTCCTATAGCATTGGAATCTGGTCCTATAGCATTGGAATCTGGTCGTATAGCACTGGAATCTGGTCCTATAGCACTGGAATCTGGTCCGATAGCATTGGAATCTGGTCATATAGCATTGGAATCTGGTCCTATAGATTGGAATCTGGTCCTATAGCATTGGAATCTGGTCCTATAGCACTGGTATCTGGTCCTATAACATTGGAATCTGGTCCTATAGATTGGAATCTGGTCCTATAGATTGGAATCTGGTCCTATAGCATTGGAATCTGGTCCTATAGCATTGGAATCTGGTCCTATAGCATTGGAATATGGTCCTGTAGCACTGGAATCTGGTCCTATAGCACTGGTATCTGGTCCTATAGCACTGGTATCTGGTCCTATAGCACTGGTATCTGGTCCTATAGCACTGGTATCTGGTCCTATAGCACTGGTATCTGGTCCTATAGCACTGGTATCTGGTCCTATAGCACTGGTATCTGGTCCTATAGATTGGAATCTGGTCCTATAGCATTGGAATCTGGTCCTATAGCACTGGTATCTGGGCCTATAGCATTGGTATCTAGTCCTATAGCATTGGTATCTGGTCCTATAGCATTGGTATCAAGTCCTATAGCATTGGTATCTGGTCCTATAGCACTGGAATCTGGTCCTATAGCACTGGTATCTGGTCCTATAGCACTGGCATCTGGTCCTATAGCACTGGTATCTGGTCCTATAGCACTGGTATCTGGTCCTATAGCACTGGTATCTGGTCCTATAGCACTGGTATCTGGTCCTATAGCACTGGTATCTGGTCCTATAGCACTGGAATCTGGTCCTAAAGCATTGGAATCTGTTCCTATAGCATTGGAATCTGGTGCTATAGATTGGAATCTGGTGCTATAGATTGGAATCTGGTCCTATAGCATTGGAATCTGGACCTATAGCATTGGAATCTGGTCATATAGCATTGGAATCTGGTCCTATAGCATTGGAATCTGGTCCTATAGCACTGGAATCTGGTCCTATAGCACTAGTATCTGGTCCTATAGCACTGAAATCTAGTCCTATAGCACTGGTATCTGGTCCTATAGCACTGGTATCTGGTCCTATAGATTGGAATATGGTCCTGTAGTATTTGACTCTGGTCCTGTAGCACTGGAATCTGGTCCTATAGCACTGGTATCTGGTCCTATAGCACTGGAATCTGGTCCTATAGCACTGGTATCTGGTCCTATAGCACTGGTATCTGGTCCTATAGCACTGGAATCTGGTCCTATAGCATTGGAATCTGGTCCTATAGATTGGAATCTGGTCCTATAGCATTGGAATCTGGTCCTATAGCATTGGAATCTGGTCCTATAGCACTGGTATCTGGTCCTATAGCACTGGAATCTGGTCCTATAGCACTGGAATCTGGTCCTATAGCATTGGAATATGGTCCTATAGATTGGAATTTGGTCCTATACCATTAGAATCTGGTCCTATAGCACTGGTATCTGGTCCTATAGCACTGGAATCTGGTCCTATAGCACTGGTATCTGGTCCTGTAGCACTGGAATCTGGTCCTATAGCACTGGAATCTGGTCCTATAGCATTGGAATCTGGTCCTATAGATTGGAATCTGGTCCTATAGCATTGGAGTCTGGTCCTATAGCATTGGAATCTGGTCCTATAGCACTGGTATCTGGTCCTATAGCACTGGAATCTGGTCCTATAACACTGGAATCTGGTCCTATAGCATTGGAATCTGGTTCTATAGATTGGAATCTGGTCCTATAGCATTGGAATCTGGTCCTATAGCACTGGAATCTGGTCCTATAGCATTGGAATCTGGTCCTATAGATTGGAATCTGGTCCTATAGCATTGGAATCTGGTCCTATAGCATTGGAAACTGGTCCTATAGCACTGGAATCTGGTCCTATAGCATTGAAATCTGGTCCTATAGCATTGGAATCTGGTCCTATAGCACTGGCATCTGGTCCTATAGCACTGGAATCTGGTCCTATAGCACTGGAATCTGGTCCTATAGATTGGAATCTGGTCCTATAGCATTGGAATCTGGTCCTATAGCATTGGAATTTGGTCCTATAGCACTGGAATCTGGTCCTATAGCACTGGAATCTGGTCCTATAACATTGGAATCTGGTCCTATAGATTGAAATCTGGTCCTATAGCATTGTAATTGGTTTAAAGCTCATCTATCCCATCATAGTAGACATGTACCGAACAACAAGAGTCCCACAAGAAATGAAAACAAATAAGTTGGTGCCAGTTCCCAAGAAGGGCAACCTAACACTCTACGGTTCTTTTCGGGGAATCTCATTGATCTCGATTGCTGCAAAGCTATACAATAGAATTATATTAAATCGCATCAGGGATCCCATTGAGAGACTGCTCCGTGGAAATCAGAATGAGTTCCGTAAAGGTCGTGGGACCCTGGAGCCCATTTTGGCACTTAGAAGGATAATTGAAGTGTTATCAAAAAAGAAAGACAGGCATCTGGCTGTTATCTTTGTTGACTTCTTCAAGGCCTTTGATTCAGTCTCTCGCTCACGTATGTTCAGCATACTTTCAATATATGGGATTCCTGATGAAATTATTGCAGCAATCAGATCAGTATACGATGGTTCGACAACATTTGTGTCTACTGTTGACGGTGACACAGAACCATTTGAAGTGTTATGGGGCGTCCTCCAGGGAGACACACTTGCACCATTCTTGTTCATAATTGTTGTTGACTATGTTCTACGCATGTCCTTAGATCATCATAATGATGATGGGGTGATGATAACTCCACCCACTGGCTCCAGAAGTCGAGGAAATCCTGCCAAGTACCTAACTGATCTAGACTTTGCTGATGACTTAGGAGTACTCTCAGAATCACTAGAGGGAGCCCAACGGCTCCTCAGCTCATTAAAACATGCTGCTTCTAGTGTTGGTCTTTTTATTAACACCAGAAAGACCAAAATTTTGACAGTTAACTTTGAAAGTCCTCAGCAAGTCTCTGATCGGATGAGCATAAGCTCAAAAGATGGTATGCTTGGGCATGTGGATGACTTCTGTTACCTGGGATCATGGATCCGGAAGTCAGGTGAGGACCTTCGAATACGTAAGGGAAAGGCATGGGCAGCCTTGAATAGGCTTTCCAGGATTTGGAAGTCACCGAGAATTATTCGGAAACTTAAGGTCCGATTATTTAGAGCAGCAGTAGTTCCAGTACTCCTCTATGGGAGTCCATGCTGGGCTCTAACTGCTGAGGACACCAAATCTCTGGATGGCACATTCACAAGAATGCTACGCCGGGTTCATTGTGTCAAGTACAATGCACACATCTCCAACTAGACACTATATAACATTGGAGGTGTCTCATTGGTTCCCCCAAGCTTGACACTAGAACAAAATCGCCTCCGCTTTGCAGGACATTGCTTTCGCCGTGAGGACCAGCCAGTGCATAATCTTGTACTTTGGCAGCCTCATGGAGTGAATAAGCATGGTGGACAGCCCATGACTTTCTTGAGACCATCTTAAAGGACACTGGCCTTGAAGATGCGGATGATCTAGCAAATGTTATGGGTGATAGGGAGTTGTGGCGGTGCATTTTTGTTGATAAGCCGGCACAGCATTCTTAAAATTGCAGCTGCAATGCAGCATGCCGATCCTAGTAGTAGTAGTAATCTTTTCCTATAGCATTGGAATCTGGTCCTATAGCATTGGAATCTGGTCCTATAGCATTAGAATCTGGTCCTATAGATTGGAATCTGGTCCTATAGCATTGGAATCTGGTCCTGTAGCACTGGTATCTGGTCCTATAGCATTGGAATCTGGTCCTATAGCATTGGAATCTGGAGCAGTAGTTCCAGGATGTGAAAGAGCAAATTTGAATGCCCTTTGATGTCTATCACGTGCTGCTAAAGCCTCACTGGTTGACTGAACAGCATCATATGTCCGTAATTGTGTATCCCTAGAATGACCCATTGAGTGAGCAGCGTTTTCTTTTTCATGGACTTCTCCTGGTAGTCTTTGGTTGAAAAAACTCTTGGCGTGCCGAAAACTAGTCGATCCTGCCTTCGACTTGGAACCTGGGACGAGTTTTTGCCACAGGTTATTAAGTGGGATGCTGGTGTTGTTAAGTTGCTCTCCATTACGTTTCACAAATACGAAACTTGAATCAGAAGACAACGTACGAGAAGTGTATAATGTGCGACCGATATAAACCCATTTCTTTAATAAAACGTAATCCTTATAGCTAATGATAATTTTCTGTGGTCCATAAAATCCTGAGGTCTTTTGATTTGGTACTTGAAAAATAAACACATTATTACCGCTGATATCTTTGGTTACAAAACCCTCCTTGAAATGTTTCAGTTTTAAGTTCTTTACAACACACTCTTGCAATCCCATGTCGTATATTATTAGACTTATAAGATACGTTTGCATTTCTGTCAGTTCGTCTTTGTCATCAACGTCAGGTAACCTTGTAATATTGTCGCGAATTTTATCAATATATGAAGACGTCTGAAACTTATTTATCTCCACAGCTGTAGGCATGGTTTTCGTAGCCCTTTGGCGAACTGTATAGGCGTGCTTTCTAACATCGGACTACTGTCGCCGTTGTAAATCTTTTGTCACTGTCAGGCCTTTCACGGCCCCGCTAACATCATTTAAGACAAGAAATTCAAAGTATCTCTGAAGTCTCCTTAGTACGGTTTTCAGTGTATTGGCAGACCGGGTGCCACCACCACGAATTTTCTCAGAAGCTACTTGACAGTATGCATTATGTAATTTCTGGGGATCACTTATCTCATCGAACCTTAGTATGTAGTTCTCTTTATTATCACCCATATGTTTAAAGAATGTTCTCACACTCGAAGCTATATCATTAAGATATCCCTCTCTCTATCTTTTAATGATTCTTCATTATAATATGCTTTCAAATAATCCATAAATTGAGGTTCACCTACCAGCGTCAATAGCAGGTAGTATATAACGACTTGGATCATGTAACATTCGTTCACGCTCTGAATCTCCGGGTAGAAGATTGTGTTTACAAGTCAGATGGTCACCAATCTTGTAAAAACATTTATTGCAAATTAAGCACCGCGATATTCGACGATTCGGTTTCTTTTTACCGCTTTTATATAATCTTATCACACCAGATTTCTTAAAATATAGTTCTTTACTCTCCAGAGACAGCCGGCTTAAAACCCCAGCATGTTGTATTTGGTGTCGATTGCGTAGATGATCATTAATTCGAAGCGTTTCTTTGTGACAGAGTTTACAGATTCTAGGTATATGAGAGTCTTTTGATTTTTGTGACATGGAAACATCATCACAATCTCCACTCCATTGGTATCAATGCAATCTACGGAGAAAAAAAAACAAATTATATAATGAAGTATAAATAATTTGAATACTGGAGGGCTTATCTGAACTAAGTTAATGTATAATCAACTCAATATATAACTGACTGGGACTGTATTGTCGAGCCACGAAGTGAGCGAAGCCTTAGCATATGGGTACCATTAACGAGTTGTCTGTCGTAGTCGTCACTCGTCTAACTTTTGATCACTAATAACTTTGTAATTCCTTGAGGATATTAAACCAAACTTTGTATGTACTGTATGTAGTACGTCAAAAGATTAGAAAGAATATGAGGTTTGGTCAAAAATCAGACAGTCTTTCAGTCGGTACCAGTAGGTATTCTAGCGGTACCGCATCACTTCGTCTAGGTTTAATAACTTTAGCATTGCATCAATTTTGATGAAACTTTCACAGATTGACGTATGGAATGTTCGTAATTCAATGAGTACATAGAGTTTATAGCTTCCCACAATTTCACGGTCCGTCACTAGGAGGCGCTAAATATCACTTCGTCTAGGCGCCGTACCTGGGCGGGAAATTTACAAATTGTCCCTCCATCCACTAATTTCATTCATAAGAGAGGCAGGTGTATGCTGGCCCGGTTGATGTTTACATACTTACTGTATATACATAGAAGCTCAGCTGAGAAGTGGATTGGTTGCAAGTACTATAGATTACAGCTTCTCAGGTTAACTGAGTCTCGTGCTGCGCGAAAGCCCCACAAACATGTAACTTACTGTATTTACGCGAATAAGTTATACCCACCCACCCCGCCCGGGGTTGGGGTATAGGCAGGGCCGCATTTAGGAAAAGACCAACTACGCCAGAAATAGTAAATAATAAATGTAGTATAACTAGTAGGCTAAATTATATATTACCAACAAACTGAGGGGGTAGATTCTGGGGTCTAACTCCCTTTAAAGGGAGTTAGACCCCAGAATCTACGCCGCTAACAGATATGATACCAACCATTCTGCTGGGTTGTAGCCGCATCAAACTCCTCCTGTGTCGTGGGCGCATCAAGCTCCTGAAAAATATCACCGATACCCTGGTAACATGTGTCATTGTTGGCCATCTGTTGCATGGCAATGCCTGCGTTCGGCAGTGTAGTTGGTTGTGGAACATCATGCCACGATGCAGAAGCGTTAACCGATGGACCTGCGTTAAAATATAGGGCAACAAAATATACAATCACAGTAAGGAAGGATGGAATGTGCCCTTTGTTATGAAACTGGCGTTTGTGACACTTAGAAAAACACCATTGACATTTGAACGGACTCTAAGCAAGATTATATTTTACTTCTCGATATATGGCTTGGCTGTCTGTCTCTCTACCCGATAGTCTATTTTAAAAAGTTTAAATACCTCCATGTTCTTCTGAACTTACATCAACTTCATCCAATGAACTTTCTGGTTCTTCTAAGTCAGGTGGTATTTCTGAACTTACATCAACTTCATCCAATGAACTTTCTGGTTCTTCTAAGTCAGGTGGTGCGACGCTGTTATCTGTAATAAATTAATTGGTGTTGAGCTAATGAAACTAAAAATTAAGGTACAGTCATGTTTCAGGTGCCGAAAAATGCTACACCAGACCAGACCGTACAGTTACGTATACAAGTATACAATTAATACAGCAATACAGAATTACTATTAACATATTAACATATTAACTGTATATAATTAGATAAGGTAAATAAAATCGACAGGTTCGTTTTATATTCATTTAATTTTATACAGTATGTAACTTTAATTACGTATATTTTATAATAAAACCGCAGTGTATTCATGCATGGTGGCAAAAATGAATAATTGTGCTATTTTTGCATACTGTATGTTTCTATAATCAATATTTGTGCTAAATTTACGTTTAAATTGCGCTTTTAATAATTGCCAAATTAATTTAGGGCAATTATGCGTTTCTGCTCGCTGGTTGGTCAAGAGTCCAGCTGGGAGAACCCTGGATCTGACCGATCATGTGAGAAGAATAGACATTGTGTCATTCTTGTTTAGTTTTGTATTAGCCATCTCGAATTTGTTGAATTTGCACTTCCGTTTGGACTGTAAATTTGCTGCTTTTCTGCTAAAAATGTAACTTTGCAATTGGATTACTGCTTGGTCTGATTATTGATTTCTTTCTGAATCACTACAATGTAATATAATATATAATCACTACAATGTAATAAATCTCAACCAATTCGTTGTTTCTTCGACGACTGTCTGACTGTTTGATGTTTTATTACGCTGTTACGGTAACAACCCATGAAAAGTCCAGTAGTATACCGCCTACCGGATCCTAGTAACGATATACCTTACTGAGTAGAATCCAGCAGTGTATACGGGCTCGTACAGTATCTGACAATAATTCCCAGTCCAGGGTGTCTAAACAAACAGATACTAAGTACGCAAACTACTACTGGCGAGGAACGGAGCCTGATGTCTATTCTAATACTTGGGCGAGTCAAATGCCCGGGCAGACAAAAGAGGATACCCGGCCTCTAACCGGTGAGGTAGATGTACAGTCTACGGTGACAGACCAAACTCACGGGAAAACAATCCCCGCGCAGCGAATCCTAACTATCTCTAATGGATCTAAATACTAGCGTAACAATACTGCCGACAGAAAAGCAGTCAAAAGGGTGACCCACAATACCTCTTATGTGCCGTAACTAAATATTAAATATCTCCTCAAATTACAAAACTACAGAAATATGTAGTAGAAACTATAGATAAATCCTACAGAAAAGTAACCTATTATACGCCGTTTTACTAGGTTTTAGTGATTTTAATCAAAATAACAATACCGGGCGCTAGCTACTCAATAAGCTAGTCGCACGCTATAGGCTCAATACTTACAAACTGACGCCAAAGCTCTCTCCTCCTTATCCACAACTCAACCGGGCAATTACGGTGTTACTGTTAGCTAGTGTGTGTGTCTCAAGACGCGTGTGCGTGTTTACGAATAAAACAATTTAGGTGTATCGCCGTTATACTAGGTTTTAGTGATTTTAATCAAAATAACAATACCGGGCGCTAGCTACTCAATAAGCTAGTCGCACGCTATAGGCGCAATACTTACAAACTGACGTCAAAGATCTCTCCTCCTTATCCACAACTCAACCGGGCAATTACGGTGTTACTGTAGTAACTACACCCGTGATCGGCACTAATACCAGATTCTGAGATAAGAGAATAGGTGTTAATTACTACCATACGTTAGCTGATCTGGTATACATATTTATTCTACAACTTTGTTACTGCGGTGGTTAGCAGTAAATACCTATCAGTACGTGGCAAGTGCGCGGTAGGATGTTAGTAAACCTCACTAGGCCAAACATGAGCCGGTAGCAGAAAGCTGCCTCTTGCAAGAAAAAAAGGCACTTTTTTCACTATAAAATATTGCTACTATTTTTCTTGAGTAGTATTTTTTGAGAACCTCGACCGCTCGACGATATACAGTCGGGGTCTCAAAGTGCATCTGTTCTTTGAGATTTTCTCAAAGTTTTTCTAAAAGTGTCTAAAAGTCATTACATTACTCCCAACGGCCGCTTTGAATTCTTGTAGACACTTTTAGTTGGGAATCTCAAAGTGATTTCCTGCTTTTAGGCACTTTGAATTCTTTGAGAAATGTCACTTTGAGTTAGTTTGCGGCACTTTGAATTCTTTGAGAAAATAAACTCCGAGGTATTCCTGATTGACAGCTCGTGGTAAGTTAACTGAGAGGCAGAGGCATTCTCGGGGAACAATATTATGCGGGCAACAAAGTGATACTTGTGTGCTGGCCAGTTGTTGCATAGAAGCTATATTCCCATTAATTTGTCAAATTGAGGTTCCTGAGGTCATTACGGGATGGGTTTTCGGTCGCAAGTACAAATTGAATTTACGGCACCCTAAAGTCTTTCTAAAAAACATTCATTCAAATAATACATGAAACATAATTTGTGAAACAAGATTAATGCTTGACAAGATTGATTATTTTAATAACATAATACAATATCAGATTAACAATTAATATAAGAGAAACTGCACTGTAGTACCTCTGTGTATACGCAGTTTCATTATAATGACCTAAAGAAACCCTGTTGGGAGAAAGCTTGTAATAACATTTGTTATTCATTTCATTAGTAACCTCAGGTCAAACCGTACTACCTTAACTGTTTAATTAATATGATAACTATGTTGACGAGAGCGCGAGAATTCCTTAAAAACAAAGAAAGGCTTTCAAGTTTCAAGAACGATAGAACGGCTACAGTCTTGTGTTGTTTTAGCTTAATAGAGATATTAAAATATCCCCTGTCGCTGGCGTTTATATTTGAGCATATTTGAAATGTTTGCCTCAAATTCAATTGATGTGTACCGCCTTCTGGCAAAGCGGCACCCAGTTTAAACTATCAATCACAGCTAGTGAGTATTGACCCACGGTCGGCGACCTTCAAACAAACAGGTGCAGAGTCGGAAAGAACTGTCACATGCTTTGCTTGGCTTGTGGTACCATTTGATTACATAATAGATTTTGGCAGACTGGGCGGTCGCTCTGACCATATGCATTGCGCACCAACAATGCCTAAAACATCTATGGGAATAGCCAATTAGTGCGCTTGAATCATTTATCTTTATCCCTGCCTCTATCGTTATTCTTTACTTTGTATAACACAATTTACAGTGCGGCAAAGTATGGCTGGTTGACCATTGAAATGCATTGGTAAAGGTATTCGGCGTTCACGTGGGCTAAACAAATTTAAACAGTACAGTTTTAGCACTATACATTAATATAGATAGGGCAACAGACAAACTGTCTATGACACAAATACCAACACATTCCGATAGCCCGCAATTATGGCGCCTCCAAAGAGTCCAAATATAAATTAATAAAATCCTCTATGAAACAATAAAAATACCTACAAAAAATACTGCTGTATTAAATATTAGTTACTGCAGTAACATATAACAATTACTGCATTAACAAATATTTATTACTGCAATAATCAATATTAATAAATTAATAAATAATTGAATAAAAATTAATACTGCAGTAATCAATATTAATAAATAATTGAATAAAAATTTCTACTGCAGTAACAAATTATTTGTTACTGCAGAAAAATACAATTTTTTATTACTGCAGTAAGTTTAATTCTTACTTTCAGTAACAAATATTTATTACTGCAGTATTTTTTGGAGGCATCTTTATTGTTTCATAGAGGTTTTTATTACTTATATTTTACCCTATAGTCAAAGTCAATATACCCCATACCATAGCCAGCTTCAGGCAGGACTGTATGAAATGACTGACAGTACTAATTTGAGATCTTTGAGGACACACTTTGTCATTTTCTTGGACCACTTTTAGAAATTTGAGACACTTTTAGTTCTTTGAGAAAATCTCAAAGAACAGATGCACTTTGAGACCCCGACTGTATACTTTGAGAACCATTAGCAAAAGATCCATAAAATTAGAAGGCTTACTACCCAGTCACACTTACGTCTACATCTTACGGCCTATGTATGTAGTATGGGCCTATATGGCAGTGAAGGTTAATGGAAGATACTGTACTACTGTAAGATAAAACCATATAACTCACAAGTTGACATACTATACCATATATATCCATTACCTGTAGATCAATTTTACTTAAAACTAAGTTTTTTCAGTTACATGGTTTTGACTTAAGAGGGCAGTATAATGTATTTGGTTTAGCAGTTTAAAAACAGTTTAGCAGTTGGATTTATTGTTGTCCACTTGGTTATTAAAATAGAAAGTATTTCGGTCCAATGCCATTATGTCATCTGATTCACCTAACTATTCTGACGTCACACGTATGTTTTATTTTTCCCCAACTGGTACCATTCCACAGTGAGGCATCCCTAACACGGTGTGGGGTCTGGGTCTGACTTACACCTCGCCTCGGTGGAAAGAAATTAAATAGCGTTGTAATTTTTTCTTACAACTCGTGTAAAATCTGTAATCCTTTCTTTCTTCTCGACTCAAGAATCTCGAGCATTAATGGTACCTTGGTTAGGGAAAGATGCGGCATAAACTATTACTTCGGCTCTACTGCTGCCCGCATTAATATATTTTATTTTGACTTTAACTAAGAATCCACAAAGCGCCAGATTATACAAGTATACAATATACAAAATCAATGGAACCAAAAACAAACTTTAAGTGAAGTAAAAGTTAAGTTTTATTCGGTTGTAAGGACAGGGATTACGCATTAACCTCTAGAACTAATGTGATATTTGTGAGAGGAGTTGTTAGGTTAAATAAAATATCGGAGCCGTTTTTAGCTAAAAAGACCAGACGGCAAAGAGGTTATCCCGATAAAGGATATAAATATATACAGTACAAATACTGTATACATAAAACCATGCCGCTGCAAAGTGCTCCCAATTCACTGAATTGTTAAAGTGATCGTTTATTGTTTTGGTAAAAAAGGAATAAGTGCAGGAATAAGTGCATGGGAATAAGTGGGAATCGGTTGAAGGGGGAGGAGGTATATGACTCGACAATCCGATAAATTTATAAGTTTCACTTCGGTTCATTGATTGATTTCGTTTATGTTGCATTAAATCAGATTCACTGAAAACATTAATAACCTTAAAATCAATGTATTTGATCAGTTACAAATATATATAGTTCACTACAAAATACAACAATTTTGTTACCGGTAACTTTAAGATTTATGAACAGAATTGATATGGGTGTTTAGATTCCTTTGTCGACTGAATTCTTTATTACAATAACCGCACTTATGTTTGATATGTTTATGTATAGAGTCGAAATGCCTTTTTAGGTTGTGTTTGAAACGGAATTCTATATTACAATAAACGCACTTATATTTAATATCTTGATGTATAGAGTCGATATGTTGTTTTAGTTTATCTTTTTTAGCAAATGATTTTCCACAATCGGAGCAGCTATACTTGATACCTTTGTGGGCAAATTTAATATGGGTGTTTAGATTCCCTTTCTGACTGAATTCTTTATTACAATAACCACACTTATGTTTGATATCTTTATGTATTGAGTCGACATGTTGTTTTAGTTCGGCTTTTGTAGCAAATGATCTTCCACAATCGGAGCAGCTATACTTGATGATACTTTTGTGGGCAAAGTTAATGTGGGTGTTTAGACTCATTTTATAGCTGAATTCTTTATGACAATAAACGCAGTTATGTTTGATATCTTTATGTATAGAGTCGAAATGCCGTTTTAGGTCGTGTTTGTAACGGAATTCTTTATTACAATAACCGCACTTATATTTAATATCTTGATGTATAGAGTCGACATGTTGTTTTAGTACGGCTTTTGTAGCAAATGATTTTCCACAATCGAAACAGTTGTACTTGATATCTTTATGAAAGTAGTTCACATGGGTGTTTATACTCCTTTGCTGGCTGAATTCTTTATTACAATAACCGCACTTATATTTAATATCTTGATGTATAGAGTCGATATGTTGTTTTAGTACGGCTTTTGTAGAAAATGATTTTCCACAATCGAAACAGTTGTACTTGATATCTTTATGAAAGTAGTTCACATGGGTGTTTATACTCCTTTGCTGGCTGAATTCTTTATTACAATAAACGCACTTATGTTTGATACCTTTATGGGTAGCGTCAACATGCTTCTTTACATAATTTTTGCGTGTAAACAATTTCTCACAATAATCGCATTTATACTTATTCTTGACGTCTTTATGAACGGATTCTATATGTCTCTCTAAATTCCCTTCGTCATTAAATAATTCATTGCAATGCAAACAGGAACTGGTGTCTGAAGAAGATACCAACTCCCCAACAGTTTCATTAGAACTACCGGAATCTGTTGTTGCACAACTGATTGTTGGTTCTGTACCTTCAGTTCCAATGGGCCTACGATAAGAACAGCCTGGGCTGTCGTTTTCCCGTTTTTCAACAATAAAATAATCTCCAGATTGTTCATAAGAAATATCTTCGTCATCTAGTACAGGGACAACATCTACTGCACCGAACAAAGTGTTGTGATCTTCGATGGGAGATGATCCGTAAACGCACTTCCCTTGATTAACATCACGATAATAGGGGGTGGAGTCTGTTGGTTCTTTCTTTATAATTATAAAGTCTGTTGGTTCTTTCTTTATAACTATATCGGCGCCAGATGATTTATCTTTCAATAAAATAGTATGTTGATCCATTATCAAATCTTCAATAAATATTAATCAATAAATTAAATACAGGTGGCAGTAGTTTTAGGTATGTCAAGCTTTTCACTAATATAAATTTCATGCGATGTAAATATAATAAATAAATTAGATCAGTATATAAGGGCGTTCAAAACTTCATGTCGCTGTAACCTGTAACGGAATGGAGCAGGTTATAGTGACAGTGACAAGCAAATGGAACCAAAAGAAAACTATCACTACTACAGTACCTACAGTACCAGTACGATTCGAGAGTAAAGGTTTAGGTGATTTATTAAATATGTTATTGGCGATTCAATTAAAGAGACAGAGTGTGCTACGTACGGTCGCGGTTGTATGAAACTACGAAAGTTCCTATGTAGCAAACTTGGCCCGCGTTTGAACTTAAGTAATTAATTACCGGTACCTAATACTTAACCAAAAACTCAAGTTCGCGTAGCTGATTATGAAACTGTAACCTGTAAAGCTAGTCGCTACAGACATTGTCAATACTGCTAACTTTGAAGGTCGTTTTCACTTGGTTGCTATGGTATTTTCAAAAAACTAAATATGCCATTAACTTCATCATATCAAAAATAGTAATCTTCAATAAATTCTAACTAATCATATCTACAGATATACTATAAGAGCTGTTGCTATGGCAGTTTCCTCCGTTGCTATGTTTAAGACCCTCTAAAAAACCAGCTCAACCGTTTGGTGAAGTCTACCCAATTTGTTTATAATGTCCGATATCAGTACTAAACATCTATATGGTGTAGCTCAGTCGTATAAAAAACACTTACGGGGTCATAGGCTGGAACCTGTATTACATATAGAAACACCTAGATTTATAAACATTGAGGCAGAAAACAATAGGCCTAGTTCGACAATTTTTTAACGACGAAAATACGAAATTAAACATCATGATTATTTGAATATTTCCGTTGCTATGTTAACCCGAGCGGGTTTTATAAATTGCAGAATGATAACAATTCAACCAGTGTGTAGGAGTGTGGAACAATTCAACCAGTGTGGATACACTGCGTTGTACCGGTACTAAACTAGACTTTAAATGATACCGACTGAACTCTGAAACTGCAAGCTTGACGATGAGTAGGTGTGGCATTCAAGGGGGTCCTACGAATTACCCAAAAAAACACAATATTACCCAAAAAAACACAAAAATACACAAAAAAACACAGGACTGAAGGAGCAGGTTACAGCCTGTATGGAATCCATCCAAAAAGTGCGCCGGATAGCGCGCCGACCAATTTTTATGCGCGCCGCGCGCCGATGCCATTTCGAAGAAAAACCCTGCGCCGCCTAAATTTTTAAGCACGCCGATGCAATTTCGAAGAAACCCCACGCCAACTAAATCTTTAAGCGCGCCACACATTGAAACAATTTTGAAGAGCGCCACGCCAATGCAAATTCAATTTTGAGGGAGTGTAACCAATCTGTCAATGTTAGTCAGTCAGTACTGCTGTACCAGTCTGCCAGTCCCTGCTGCCCTATACAACAGTTGCCTAACCATAACCACTGAATCATACAACAGAAAAAGAAAGGCGAGCGAAGCGAGCCGAAATTTTTAAACAGCTAATGCAATTTTTAAGGCGCTTCCATAGCCTAATTGTTAAACCTGTAAACTAACAAATCGGCGCCGGTTTTTATTTTTGGGAGCGCCACGTGCCAAAGCCGGCGCGCTTTACGATTTTCGAGCGCGCCACGCGCCAAAGTCGGCGCGCTTTACGATTTTCGAGCGCGCCACGCGCCACATTGGCGCGCTTTTATTGCAAAGTGCGCCGGATTAATCCGGCGCAAAGTGTATGGATTCCAGTCTGGGGTTACAGTAGCAGTTCTAACCAAAACAATAAACGATAACCAAAGAACAGAGGTTACAGTCTTATTTTTCCAACCCTATACATCTATAGGATATAAATTATTTTTGTCTTTTTGGGTAAGTTGTTTGGGTAATATTGTGTTTTTTTGTGTTTTTTGTGGTGAATTTTTGTGTTTTTTTGTGTTTTTTTGTGCATTTTTGGGTAATTTTATGTTTTTTTGGGTAATTCGTAGGACCGCATTCAAGGCGATAAATGCTCCGTTAGATGGAAACCACAATGAGACTAAACAACAAAACGAAGTTTGGACTTCGTCGTCTTCATTCTGAGTTTATTGGACATCAGTCTTCCATTCCGGGTTTATTTGGACTCGGCTACTTTGTTCTCGGGTTTACTTTTACTCCATGTGCACCTGCCATATTAATGTTCAACCGAGCATTTTTTCGCCGCCACATTGTATTCATCGTGAAGCCTTCAGTTAGTCGGAATCGTTAATATCAGTTAGGTACAATGGCCAAATCTGGCAATGATTGTGATTACCATATTTGGCAACCAAGCAAAGTCTGGCAACATTTCTGATTGCCTGATTTGGCAACTGCTGAACTGTATAAAGCCGTTGTTGCCATATTTGGCAACTTAACTAACTCATTGAATATGGCTTACATGGTTCTGCGTCATAAAGTCCTTCTATCTGTCTATGGTCTGATGATCATTCCTTAGATCCTGAAATGTTAGGCCTAGGCAGCTAGGGGTAGGGCGAGGTTATACTTATACTGGTAGTGGCATATTCCAATACAGCTTTAATACAGCAATAGGCTATATCCTAATAAATGAGGTGAGAATGACTAGTGACGGGCCTAGCGGCCCGATAAGGAACCGACTTTTTATTTTAAATAAAAGAGACAACGAAAATTAGTATAGAACTAATAAGTATGTAAAAATACAATCATATTTCATACAATAATTATTAATAAATTCGATCTATTATTAGTTGCTCAATTCTATAACAAAATCGACCTGCAACTAGTGAAGACCTCGTTTTGGAATTTCGAAACCACGCTGGTGCGATGCGCGATATCGTGTTTAGTTAATAAATTGAAAACTCCATCAGTTCATGTGCAACCAGTAATAAGAAATCGCGATAAAGTAATTAAATAAAAATTATTCTAGAAAAATTTTCCTCAAAAAGTATGAAGTCTTGGCATTGGTGACGAGAAACTAGGCTAGTGAGATTCAGGATATTGCGTTTAATATAAAAATCGAAAACGCTATCGAATTCCGTAAAGGCATTAATAAAATACTGCACCTTTTTTGAAATTTGTAAAATTCTACAACTAGAAAAAATTAATTTTTGAACGGCGCTGTTTGGGGTTTCGAAACATGGATAGACTGAAAGAGGACATCGAATTAAGTTGAAAAATGAAAACCCCATCGAATTTGGCCAACGCGTTCTGGAGTTATAGCGGATAGAAAAAAATTGACCCCCCCCCCCAGTCGCCAAAAATTTACAGTAATTTAAAATTTTGAAAAAAAAATTTTTTGCGTTATTTTTGATGGCGAATCGATTGGCAGTACTGGCTACGAAAGAAATTTTTTTGAAATTTTTGGTCAGAAAAAAAAACATGGAAAAAGTATATTTTTAAAAAGATTTGATGTCTTTGCCTATGGTCAGAGAATGATCCAACTCTGTAACTTGGCAATCGCTCAAATCCATTCAGCTGAATGGCACAGTAGAGTAAACTAAAGTAAATTCCCTATACAATGTTCTGAAGGGGTGACTGACAGAGAGTAATCCAACAATAAAACATTTTGCAATAATGTTGGCATTAATGTAGCCAACACACTGTGTACGTAACAGTCATTCAGCTTACATTAGCAGAGTGAGATATTCCCATAGATTGCATTGGGAAGAGTAATTCAGCTGAGGCGATATTAGATTTCAAACTAAACCAACCAGTTAATAATGTTTGCTTTGACAGAGAGTGGTGGCCTATACAAACAGTATGGGTGTACTGAGTATAATAATCTTGGCAACCTCATCCATTTATTACTAAGCCTTCTGTAGAAATGCATTACATAAGCCATTTTTCATCACGACACCAGCTGTTATTGGTGTTATTTTACCATTGCGCCTATGGCGTTTTTTCGTTTATGTCTATTTTTCGAGCCCACGGCTCATGGACGAAATAGCGGAACATACCAGGGACCTTAGAATCGCGGTATCTAGCCGCTGTGAAAATTTCACCAAAATCGTTAGAGTAGTTTTGGCTGTAGATCAGTCAGTCAGTCAGCCAGCCAGCCAGTCAATCAATCAATCAATCAGCCAACTAGTGACGGGCCTAGCGGCCCGATAAGGAACCGACTTTTTATTTTATTAAATAAAAGAGACAACGAGAATTAGTATAGAACTAATAATTATGTAAAAATACAATCATATTTCATACAATAATTATTAATAAATTCGATCTATTATTAGTTGCTCAATTCTAGAACAAAATCGACCTGAAACTAGTGAAGACCTCGTTTTGGAATTTCGAAACCACGCTGGTGCGATGCGCGATATCGTGTTTAGTTAATAAATTGATAACTCCATCAATTCATGTGCAACCAGTAATAAGAAATCGCGATAAATGTAATTAAATAAAAATTATTCTAGAAAAATTTTCCTCAAAAAGTATGAAGTCTTGGCATTGGTGACGCGAAACTAGGCTAGTGAGATTCAGGATATTGCGTTTAATATAAAAATCGAAAACGCTATCAAATTCCGTAAAGGCGTTAATAAAATACTGCAACTTTTTTGAAATTTGTAAAATTCTAGAACTAGAAAAAAATGATTTTTGAACGGCGCTGTTTGGGGTTTCGAAACATGGATAGGCTGAAAGAGGACATCGAATTAAGTTGAAAAATGAAAACCCCATCGAATTTGGACAAAGCGTTCCGGATTTATAGCGGATCGAAAAAAATTGACCCCCCCCAGTCGCCAAAAATTTACAGTAATTAAAAATTTTGCAAAAAAAAAATTTTGCGTTATTTTTGATGGCGAATCGATTGGCAGTACTGGCTACGAAAATTTCTTTTTTTAATTTTTGGTCAGAAAAAAAAACATGGAAAAAGTATATTTTTAAAAAGATTTGATGTCTTTGCCTATGGTCAGAGAATGATCCAACTCTGTAACTTGGCAATCGTTCAAATCCATTCATCTGAATGGCACAGTAGAGTAAACTAAAGTAAATTCCCTATACAATGTTCTGAAGGGGAGACTGACAGAGAGTAATCCAACAATAAAACATTTTGCAATAATGTTGGCATTAATGTAGCCAACACACTGTTTACTTAAGTCATTCAGCTTACATTAGCAGAGTGAGATATTCCCATAAAATGCATTGGGAAGAGTAATTCAGCTGAGGCGATAATATATTTCAAACTAAACCAACCAGTTAATATTTGCTTTGACAGAGAGTGCAGGGCCTAAACAAACAGTATGGCTGTACTAAGTACAATAATCTTGGCAACCTCATCGATTTATACTAAGCCTTGTGTAGAAATCCATTACATAAGCCATTTTTCATCACGACACCAGCTGTTATTGGTGTTATTTTACCATTGCGCCTATGGCGTTTTTTTGTTTATGTCTATTTTTCGAGCCCACGGCTCATGGACGAAATAGCGGAACATACCAGGGACCTTAGAATCGCGGTATCTAGCCGCTGTGAAAATTTCATCAAAATCGTTAGAGTAGTTTTGGCTGTAGGTCAGTCAGTCAATCAATCAATCAGTCAGCCAGCCACGATCAATTCTTAGAGTAATGAACCTCTCGGTTCCTAACAATTCTTACAGTAATGAAGTCACTCGTCATTACTAGTGACGGGCCTAGCGGCCCGATAAGGAACCGACTTTTTATTTCAAATAAAAGAGACAACGAGAATTATTATAGAACTAATAATTATGTAAAAATACAATCATATTTCATACAATAATTATTAATAAATTCGATCTATTATTAGTTACTCAATTCTAGAACAAATTCGACCTGCAACTAGTGAAGACCTCGTTTTGGAATTTCGAAACCACGCTGGTGCGATGCGCGATATCGTGTTTAGTTAATAAATTGAAAACTCCATCAATTCATGTGCAACCAGTAATAAGAAATCGCGATAATTGTAATTAAATAAAAATTATTCTAGAAAAATTTTCCTCAAAAAGTATGAAGTCTTGGCGTTGGTGACGCGAAACTAGGCTAGTGAGATTCAGGATATTGCGTTTAATATAAAAATCAAAAACGCTATCGAATTCCGTAAAGGCGTTAATAAAATACTGAAACTTTTTTGAAATTTGTAAAATTCTAGAATTGGAAAAAATTATTTTTTGAACGGCGCTGTTTGGGGTTTGGAAACATGGATAGGCTGAAAGAGGACATCTAATTAAGTTGAAAAATGAAAACCCCATCGAATTTGGACAATGCGTTCCGGAGTTATAGCGGATCGAAAAAAATTGACCCCCCCCAGTCGCCAAAAATTTACAGTAATTTAAAATTTTGCAAAAAAAATTTTTTGCGTTATTTTTGATGGCGAATCGATTGGCAGTACTGGCTACGAAAAATTTTTTTTTGAAATTTTTGGTCAGAAAAAAAAACATGGAAAAAGTATATTTTTAAAAAGATTTGATGTCTTTGCCTATGGTCAGAGAATAATACAACTCTGTAACTTGGCAATCGCTCAAATCCATTCAGCTGAATGGCACATTAGAGTAAACTAAAGTAAATTCCCTATACAATGTTCTGAAGGGGAGATTGACAGAGAGTAATCCAACAATAAAACATTTTGCAATAATGTTGGCATTAATGTAGCCAACACACTGTGTACTTAAGTCATTCAGCTTACATTAGCAGAGTGAGATATTCCTATAGAATGCATTGGGAAGAGAAATTCAGCTGAGGCGATAACAGATTTCAAACTAAACCAACCAGTTAATATTTGCTTTGACAGAGTGTCCTAAGGCTTAAACAAACAGTATGGGTGTACTAAGTACAATAATCTTGGCAACCTCATCGATTTATACTAAGCCTTGTGTAGAAATCCATTACATAAGCCATTTTTCATCACGACACCAGCTGTTATTGGTGTTATTTTACCATTGCGCCTATGGCGTTTTTTCGTTTATGTCTATTTTTCGAGCCCACGGCTCATGGACGAAATAGCGGAACATACCAGGGACCTTAGAATCCGGTCAGCCAGCCGCTGTGAAAATTTCATCAAAATCGTTAGAGTAGTTTTGGCTGTAGATTAGTCAGTCAGTCAGTCAGTCAGTCAGCCAGCCAGCCAGCCAGCCAGTCTCGAGCAATTCTTACAGTAATGAACCTCTCGGTTCCTAACTACATACAGACATTTAATGAAAATCATTTCATCCCGTTTTTCATTAGGGCCTACTAGAAACAATTTGGTCGAATCTCTTAACACCCGTTTTGGTTTTCTCAGTCTTTCTAAATTTTGACACAAATTCTATATTTCTTCTGTCACGCCGTTTCTCAAACTTTAATGCCCCCTTGCCTGCTTGCTGCCTTGTGGTGCGTGATGCTCACGTTGTCAATTATATTATTACGTTTAGTTCCATTTCAGCCTTTGAAGCATGTGATTCTTTGGTTTTGTTCATGCCTATACCAGTATACCATAATATGGTATATACAGATATATATATATATATATATGGAATATATAAGTATACCATATACAGATATACCAGTCTGCCAGTACGGTATCTGTTACAGACTCATCCATCTGTCCATTAACATATTAACAACATTGGCCTATCATATACAATACATTCTGACATTTCATCGACTAATGTTTATAAATCATCACAACTCGACAAGGCAGCAAGGGTAAGCAAGCAGTAAGCAATTTTGAAGTAATCTACAATGACAGAGTAACTGACAATAAATAATAAATAATAATGGTTGCCAAAAATGGCAACCATTATTTTTCTTTAATTCTAATGGTTACCAAAAATGGCAATGATTATTTTAGGCACATTTCGGACTATTGCTAAGAGAAATTCAGACGATGATTTTTTTTCTTATACGGTCAATTACTGAATTATATTTAAATTTCGCGCTCTTTTCACTTACCTATTTACCAAAATACGATTTGCTTCTGGGCGTGCGAAAATTAGAAAAACCAAAAGTTTCCAGATTTGGCAATAAACATTTCCATATGTGGCAACTTTTGAGGTTGCGAGATTTGGCCATTGTACCTAACTGAACATGAGTAGTCTAGTCTAGTACAGTAGTACCGGTACACGCAGTGCATTCTATTGAAGTACTGGCTAAATTGTTATCAATTCTGAAATTTAAAACTCCTTAAGTTTAAAACTCCTGGCAACGAACGGTACGGCAACAGTAGTTAATTATGTCGTTTTCTTTTGAATTTTCGCTAAAAAAAATAGCAAAGTGTTTCGAGATGTTTCCGGCCTTTATCTGTTTATCAAACTCGGTGTTTATTTTAGCTGTAGATGTTTCCAGGTATTAGTACCGGTACGTTTGAACGACAATTCAGCCCTTAAGTATCTGATGTCAGTATGGCATATGGTTTGGCTAGTGTCGTTCAAACGTACTAATACCCTGTTCCCATGCATTTTCCAGGGTTTTCAGCTTTTTAGTACATACCAAGGACTACTCTACCATTGCAGCCATATACAGGTATATGCAACAGTCTGACAGTGCTTACCATAATACAGTAATATGTGAGTGAAAATGGGGTGGGGTATATCTTTTGTGTAGAGGTATAGCCTATATAGAGGCTACCTGTACAGTAGGTAGGTGCAGCCTACATGTAGATGCACGTGTAGGGTGAATGTAAGGTAGGTCTGTAGGTGTAGTCCCGGTCCCATATATTAATGTATAGAT
>JAUCBJ010005277.1:0-47028 GCA_032718475.1 Nemertoderma westbladi
GGTGACCTGGGCGCGGAACTACATGTACAGTACCTTATTAAATTTACCAGAAGATCCTCCTACTACTGTACAGTCGGATATAAGTTCGCCTCGTATCTAAATTCACCAAAAGATCCCGGATCTAATTTCCCACAAGTTAAGTACGTCTAGGATCGAATTTAATTAATTTTAATCCCTAGTCCTATGGTAAAATAAAGAAAAACAATTGAACCGCGAATGTGGTGAAGTCGGGTTTTAGACATTTTAACTGTAAGGATTGCCAATCTTCAAAAATAACAAGGCACACAAAGACTCCTATTAAAACGATTCCAACAACAACCAGATTTCATACGTTACATATTTATATTGTCAGACTTTTGCCACAATCTATTGGTTACAAGTATTTGACAACTATAATAGACAGGTTTACTCATTGGTTCGAATTTGTACCTGTACGAGGTACAGTATCACTGCTAAAACAGTGGCAAATGCATTAGTTCGAAACTGGATTTCCTGGTTTGGTGTCCCTAGAATTTTGATCAGTGATCAAGGTGGCCAATTCGAATCACAAATTTGGGGCTATTTAATGGAGATGCTTGGAATTGAAAAAAGAAGAATAACATCGTATCATCCTGCATGCAATGGAGCAATAGAAAGATTCCATCGACAATTGAAGAACTCAATCCGAGCATCTTGTACGTCTTCAAGTTGGTATTATTCGTTACCTCTAATCCTGTTGGGTATCAGAAATACCATAGGAGAATATGGTTATTCTCCCTCACAATTAACCTATGGCAGTGAAACCACTACCTTGTGATTAGTTTATAGACATTTCCCCAGAGTATGACCTACCAAACAACTCTTTTGTGGAAAAGCAATTTGGAAATATGAGGAAAATATATCCGCCTGAAAGAAAACATAAACTCGATAACTACATTCCGAAGGAATTAGCTACGGCTACACACACATACATGTTTGTTTGCGGCAAGAGGTTCGCAAATCATCACTTCAGATACCATATATTGGACCATATAAAGTTCTAACTCACAATGATAAAACTCTGGAGATTGAGCTCCATATCGAGTTTCACAGTATTGCACCTGCACCTGTATTCCCATCATCAGCATCAATATCGAAAGTAAAGAGAAAACGAGTTACATTCTTAATCATTCCTCGTATACATTACTATACATAATATAAAAACTTCACTCATAGGTCTCCGCCTAAGATTAGGGGGAGTAATGTAACGTTATAATTAACTCTTGTGTAATAATTATTGTTGAAAGTGCACCTTAATTGCCTGTATCATAGGATATAATGGGTGCGAGTCGATTCGCCCCTTGACCTATTCGCCCCATGTCTATTCGCCCCAGATTTGAGGGACATATGGCAGCCAATTCGCCACATATAATTATAAATTACTTAATGTTCTGAGTCTGAATAATAATAAGGTACTAATTCTTGTCAGCTTATAGTTTGTACAAAACTATTAGAAAACCCAAAACACCCGCATGATCAGGGGATTTGATTATTAATTATCATGGGAGCTGTAACCTGCTCCTTGGGGCCGTCCAAGTATGACGTCTGCACTTTTCCCCAAAATGTTGACCCCCTCCCTCCCCTAAATCAGATGTCTTCAGATAGGCGTTGATACCCCCCCCCCCCCCCCCCCCCCCACCTCCCCTAAATCAGATTAAAAAAAAATTTTGTAACAAACTATTATATTATGAAGATTATTTATAATCACTTGTAAATCATTAAATTATTATTTTTAATCAAATTATGAATTATATAATTATAGTAAATTATTAATTAATATTATAATATAATAATAGTTATTCAATCAGCCAGGGACTGAATCTATCCTCAATAGCTATATCTCTTCTAGCACCTATAAATGAACATGCTGACGTCAGATTTTGGCTGACCCCCTCCCCTCATCAGCACGTCATCAGATTTTCCCAACCCCCCCCCCCCCCCCCCCCCCCCCCCTAAAGTGCCGACGTCATACTTGGACGGCCCCCTTTCCGTAAATTGAGAAATTCTCAATTTAGGGAAAGGAGCAGGTTACAGTGACACGTTATTTTAACCAAAGCAATAAACTAAACACAATAGAACAGGTTACAGTTTTATTTTGAGGCGGGATATTAAATAGCCGAGATGGGATTTGATTGGTATTTCATTAATCACAACAAATCACTAAAATTGGAAGTACAGTATTTCAGTCAGGCTGTGCAACTTGATTTGTCAAGTTAACAAAATGTAGCCCTTGATCTACTGTAGCATTAACAATATATTGTCCCCCAGGACTTATGTGATATTTATTTATCGTAACAATTATTGAAAGTGTGACGGGAATATTAAGACAGGATATACAGTAGATATACAGTTTAGTATGGCGACAGCTATTAACGTTTGGAGTGCGGGTCGAGCCACGAAAGTATGCGAGCTTAGCATAAAGGTACCAATAACTTTAATCGGCGTGTCTGTTTTTCTGTTGTGTTAAATTTTAAACGTTAATAACTCAGCCAAATCTCGATAAAAGCTATCCAAACTTGGTACACATGTAGTGTGATAAAAGTTTAGAAATTTTCCCAGTTGAATTTTTGTGTGGCCTTCCAGAAGCTAAGAAGATAATAACAGTGAATTAATTAAATTAAAATTAAATAAGTTGGTTATGGTAAAAATAGCATTTTCAACATGACTTTTAGCATAAATTAATTATTTTATAGTATAAGATATAAATAATTATACTTCAAAATTATACAGCTGTAATCCCCATACCCCATTCCATTATATTTTTTAATTAGTTTAAATGATTTGCTTTAAGATATGTGTAGAGTGTACTGTAATTGATCTAAACGTAATTAAGTTATCAAAGGGGATCTCTGCTGTATTTTAACACAACACATTTAGAACATTTTGTTTACACTATTTGGGATTCTGTGTTACTCTATTCGTCTCTTTGTAACAAACGCATTAACATGGGCACGTAATTTGTACTCCATACGCAAATCCATACAAATTGCCACGCCATTGTAGTTTTAACTAGGTCAAAATGCCCTAAGTCACTCTATACCTCCCTCATTCCTTGGCATGCTTGCTATTATTGCCTATAGTTTGGAAACCAGTCCAATCATCGCACCACTACTTGGCCACGGGTAATTACATCTATAGGACATGTAGCAGGCACTACTAGTGTAAGCTTATTAGTGCCACCTATTGAAATAGGCCTACTCAGGCAATCATTTTGTGAGAAGCAAGATGATTCTTTAGAATAATTAGCTAAATAATTTCGTTGAGGTTTTGACATGATAAATTAATATGTCAGTATCAATACTATCGGAATAAGGTAAGTTTTAATATTTCTTACAAATAGGGTCGCCTCCACGCCTAAAATTTAAAACACAAATTTCCTGTTAATACCTTTGCCTTTCATTAATCCTCTGTGCGCCTTTGGGTTGGGGTGGTGCAGTCCGGCAGTCGTGCAGATTAACAAGGGGTTTAAGGGGGGGCTTTTCTTTCTTCTTTGATTTATTCCTATTGGCGGTTTGGTTAAATTTCTTAAATGCCGATTTTGGGATAGAATTGCTCAATTTTAATCTGTATCTGATACTGAGCCTCGTGATGCGCGAAGGCCCCCGAACGTGTAACAATAATGTAGTAGTAGCAAGCATTCACTGTTACCCCGACTTGTACTATGTAAATAGCGTACATTTCACAATCTTTCTATGTAGAGCCCCAAACTCAATCTAAGGATCTCTTGAATGTATATTAGGACTACTTATGTGGCGGATAATTATCTGTCCGGGCAATAAAGCGCTAACAACAGCAGTGGAAAGCAATAAGCGAGTAAAGGGTTATAACAAAGGCACATCTCACATCTGCGGATGAGAATCAACCAAGCGAGTTAATGTAATGGAACGATGCCTTTCGTGGCCTAAGCGTAGGGCCTACTCATATTTATAGAATCAATCAAACTATTGTTATTTATTACACACTTTTAATCGGGCAATATATCACCTAAATGTACGTAAATCCTTAACAAAAATATCACTTTCTGCCATAGGGCAAAATAACTTGTTATTTAGTTACTTTCAGTATTAAATTTCAATTTTACTACCGGTACCGGTATCTGAAGGTGAAGATGGTGTAATCTGTAATGATATCAGGTATCTGGTACTTTCCTATATATCTGTATATTTGATATAGCGATATAGGCCTAACAGCTTGTACTGTGGGGCGAGTCAAAACTGCGAGCCATCAGCGAACTGTTATAATTACTATGGCCGTTTTCCAAAAGTCTGTGTGTGTGTCGGAAGCCATAATATTGTCGGATGCCAATATCAGAATAGGCCCATATAACTAGCCATAGTATAATTATAATTGTTCGGAAGATGGCTTGCAGCTTTTGCTGCACGAAGGCCCACTCGTGTAGCAGTAGTTTGAGTTCGCAATCTCACAGTGACTGGCTGACAGACTGGCTAAGTGGCAGGTGTGGTGGTAGGCCTATAGTGGTAGTACAGTAGTTACTGGTATTTTAATTTCAGACAGTCTGCAATTTTAATGAATCGGAAAGGTGTTGGTGTATACCCATATTCTAGGTGTCTTATACTGTTATAGGCAGTACCGTGTACTGACGTACCAGTTGATGCTTGATAGTGATAGTACCATTCAAAAAGTGCAGTAACTACTTTCAGATCTAAATTACCTTTAGAAGCTTAGACTTACGGTGTTCAAGAAATTTTGCCATTACATTACACTCCACTGCCAAACTCTGCAAATCCCAAAGGACAGCCCCAGTAGGGGGTGTAAAAGCTACGCCAACGTCCGACAGCCGACAACCACTGCCGACGATGACAAATATGAAACTGTAACCTATTATCATGACTCTCGGTTATTGCTTTGGTTAGAATATCATTCCACTGTAATCTGTTCCTTTTACATCAATTAACATTAATTAGCGTCAATAATGGTTGTCGGTTTTCGTTCTCGCATGTCGGTGTAGCGTCCCAGTGCTTAGATGCCATCATAGTCAGCGAAAGTAGTTAGCACTACGAGTATCTCGGCCCATGTGAGGAATATCAGACTTTCTGCCGCTATATTTCACTTTGCAGTTACCCCCATGTAGAGAATGTCAGTAAAATTTACTCTCACGAGGGTTATAATAATAAAGATAGTTATTGGATATATTTTGTACAGTAGCTACTGTACATGTCTATATAAATATATAACAGGAGGCTTGGCAACCTGGGTTCTATAAATGTCTGGTACTGCATAGTATAGTATGAGTAATTGTCCTGTTCGTTCAGCCTGTCAGCTTAGCTGGGACATTATAATTGAGTTTCATAGTTCAAATAATTGTAAAATTAGAGTATGATCACAAGGTCAAGTAGTTTACTATGACTGTATGTATACCTTATATTGTACAGTATTGGATGTTGATAATTGGATAATTCGTACATTCCACAGGATAGTTCTGAAAGAGGACAATTACCGAAAGTTATGCGAAAGTTATCGAAAAGGTTAAAGAAGGGGTGAAAGCTATCCATTCACTGATAGGGGGTACATTTCGCCCTCTCGGCGTTCAATAGCATTCATAAACAAAAAAGATAGGGGTTATAATTCAAATATGTGACGTTTAATTTCAAATATCCCTTCGCGAAATATAAATTCACTGACACAGTAAGGGCTCTACTAAACAAAGGTGCTAGGCTTGTTTATTAAAACCTGAGCTGCATTCAGTTACTTAATTATCAGTATTCCGTACAGCAGTAGGCTACACTGCGGTCCCTACCATGCTTCATGCTACCATCCAACCGGCTACTATCTGATCGCGTGGCGGCGCATTGCATCATTGCGGATGGCCTATGCATTACAAAACTCTTATAATGTTTTTAATGCGTAATTCGACTCGGGTGCTGATAACGGCGATAGTAAAACCTGTAGGCCTCACCACTGCACCGCTCGGTCCCTTGATTACCAGGAGTCAGTATGTAGGCCATCCTTCCGTCCTTAATGCAGTAATGCGCCGCCCCGCGGTCAGACGGTAGCCGATCTGTATAGCAGGGTAGGAAGGAACCCCAGTGCTGGAGCCGCTGCAGTAGCCTAGCCAAGCACTACAGTAAAGTACACTGTAGTACAACCCTTACTGCTGTACTGTATCAGTGAATCTATATTTCGCGAAGATTTATTTAAAATTAAACGGCAATTATTTGAATTAGAGCCCATATCTTTTTTGTTTATGAATAATATCGGAAGCTGAAAGTGCGAAATGCACCCCCTATCAGTAAATGGATAGATTTCGCCCCTACTTTAACTTTTTCGATAACTTTCGCATTACTTTCGGTATTGTCCTCTTTCAGAACTATCCCATTCCACGGTCAACAATGAAGTAATCATTTCTGTAAAAGTTCACAATGTTTCATAATTATTAATTTTTTCTTAACATAAATAATTCCAGAAAACGAATCCAGTAAAAATGAAATAGGAACGTTGTCAACCCATATCTCTCGTCAAAAGATGTTGACTTAGAGGTATTGTCAGAATCGCTAGAGGGAGACCAAAGGTTGCTCTGCACATTGGAGCATGTTGCTTTTAGATTTGGTCTTTTTGTAAATTCGAAGAAGACCAAAATCATGACAGTCAACCTAGACAGCCTTCAAGAAATGTCTGATCGTAAGGGCACAAGCTCTAAGGACGGCTTGCTTGAGCACGTGGACGACTTCTGGTACTTGGGATCATGGATCCGAAAGTCACGTGAAGACCTTCGGATTCGTAAGGGGAAGGCATAGGCAGCATTCAATAATCTCTCTAGGATCTGGAAGTCCCATAGAATAAAACGGAACCTCAAGGTTTGATTATTTAGGGCAGCAGTAGAACAAGTACTCTTATATGAGGGATCATGCTAGGCTCTAACTGGAGATGCTTTCGCCGTAAGGACCAGACAGTGCATAATCTTGTGCTTTGGCGCCCTCATGGAGCGAATAAGCATGGTGGACAGCCCATGACTTTCTTGAGACGCATCATAAAGGACACTGGCCTTGAAGATGCGGATGATCTAGCAAATGTCATGGGTGATAGGGAGTTGTGGCGGCGCAATTTTGTCGACAAGCCGGCACAGCATTCTTAATACAGTATATGTAATATATATAATACAGCTGCATGCAGCATGCCGATCGTAGTAGTTGTAGTAGATCGAATTGAGTTAAAAAGACTCAAACAACAAGCCTATATTATAGATCTGCGCTGTCAACTACAGTACAGTAAAGTCGCTCTCATCATTCTGTTGAATCATTTCAAAGTCTTTTTATTACTACTGTACAAGATTACAGTACGTAGGCCTAAAATACAGTAGGCCTAAAATACAGTAGGCCTAAAATACAGTAGGCCTAAAATACAGTAGGCCTAAAATACAGTAGGCCTAAAATACAGTAGGCCTAAAATACAGTAGGCCTATGTAGTGAAGTAAGGAGTGGAAACATTGTTTTAGTTTAACCGTAGGATTTATTACTAATGTTCCATAATGAGTCATATTAAATGTTTAAAAGTCTTAGCTGTCATTATTTTGATTGTTCTGGCAACGAGATATTGGACAAATGGATACATCAATGGCTCAATAATAAATTATTTAAAACCATATTATAACGAACAAGATGCCGTAGTTAACGGTGAAATATGTCGGTGAGTGATGAATATATTTTGGTTAAAAACTCATAAAACGGGCACTTCTTCGACATTGTCAATGTTCACTAATCACGCGTTCTGGAACAAACTGACTCCAATGTTACCAACTAAGGAAGTTAGCAAATTCATATGGATTTGTTCTCCTGTCCGTTATGCAAAATGGTGGGATACAGACCGCAATAGATACACACAGCACCCGAATGTATCCTTATTCCATTTGCGCTATAATATAAAGGTTAAGAATGTTATGCCCGTTGGTACAAAGTACATTTCTAATATACGAGATCCTGCCACATTGATACCATCCTACATCGGATTCTACACTTTCGACAAAGAATGGTAAATAACCAAAACATTACAATTTATGACATCCTTCGTAGTCTCAATCATTAAAAAATTATATAAAAAGTAATTTTTTGTACCATTTTTTTTCGTCTTTATTTCCGCATATTATTATGAATAGTAAAATATGTAGCTGGTTGCGAGAAAAGGGACCTGGGGAAATAAAGTTCATTCTGAGAAAAACGCGTTTAAAGTTTGGCTCTTAAAGTCGACGTTTTCATTGGTTAATTGGTCGTGAATTGGGGTGTTTTCATTGGTTTATTGGTCGTTATTGCGTTTTATTAGAGCGAAATTCAAACTGTATTGTACTACTGTAGTAATAGTACTAACCCTATTTAAATAACTTGCGATATTTGCAAAGCTAGCCTTTTAAGTTTTAGCAAGGGTGTGGACCAAGTATGTTGTAAGTACTTAACATATCTTTACTTTAAGTGCAATTACTTAGTTCTACTAAGAATAAGAAGTTTTATGCATATACTTTGAAAGCTTAGAAAGTTTCTAACAAGGGCTTTGAATGTATTAATATGTACAACTACTTAGTTTTAGAGGGTATAACAAGTTTTAGGGAGGCACTTAGAAAGATTAGTATGTCTCAACCATGTAATTTGAAAATATAAAATTGTATTGACTTCGGAATATATGGTGACTGCACGGGTGTTATATTCTTCCAATTTTTATTGAAACATCAAGATGAATCTAATTTTTGTTTAAGGGCAATTTAAGTGTCATACTTTAATGCAAGTGAAATACTCAAATATTGTCATCTTTTTTTATAAGTTTTATTATATTATTAATTACAGTTGTTACAGCTCAACTTCAATTTATTTATATTTTATTATACAGTAGAATATAGGCTTATTTTTTCCTGCAATTCACTACCGGTAACATTTAGTGTGTTGTGGTTAGGTTTTTGTTTGTGTTACACACCTGAATGATGATCATGGTAATATGTTTATTTTGTTATGTTATGATCACTTTGTTTTGTTTCTGTTTTTAAGGTACTTGTTTCTAATTCATCGTTTCGTTTATTTTTTGTTTATGTTTTTAATTTATCTTTGTTTGTATGTTCTTTAACATTTTATATAGGTGTGATCTATGAGTTCTCATTGCTATAAACCGTAAAATTAATACAAGAGTACAAGAGTGTGGCTAGTACTATTTTTGGGCATGATGGCCCTATTTTTGGACTTAATTGAAGTATTTGTAATTACAGTAGTTGAGTGTAACACTCAAGAGATAAAACTTTAGTTTAATTATATAAAATTCTTAAACAGCAATTTTGTGGAATGCTATGTAGATTGGTAACGTTAGAACTCTCATATTAGCTATATTTAGCTCCGTTTTCCGGATGGTGACATTTAAAAAAAATTCTAATAACTAAAGATTGATAAAGTGAAAAGAAAAAATTCATTCTAACCCAGTAAGGTCAAACTACCTCGCATTTAAATTTCATGCAATATCATTAAGATTTTTAATCATAGGTGCATATAGGACTACTTTAGCACGGTGACGAAATTTGTAATAATTGAAATGTACCGGGTCACGCATGAGTTGGGCATAAGAATTCGCATCTCTCACTTGTGTTTTATTTACTTACAGAAGGATATCAAGGGATCTAACCGGTTCACTAACACAGTAGTAACATGAATAAGCCTATTATACAGTATTATAGCTTTGCTGAATTATGTCATATTAGTGGGGTCGCTTAAGGTGAAAATCGTTAATTGCCGGACAAAAGCATGAAAATGTGACTATATATGTAAAAAAATGTGTAGATTAATCTGAGCCTGTGTACCAAAAAAATTGACTACTTCCCTAGCAACAGGGTGACTTTTTCATAGCAACCGGGTAAAATTGGTCATTTCTGTTATTGAAACTCGCCATAAACAAAAATTATGATTATTTAACTGGGTTAGTTTATAATATAAGTCTGTACACGTTTCCATAGCAACAAGGAGACCTTTCCCTAGCAACCGCTGTATATTTAATGAAATTATGATTGAAACTTGGGATAATCAACCTGTCTAGCAATATAAGATTGTTAGTAATAACATTGGCGCTGATACACGTGTCCATAGCAACAAGGTGACCTTTCCCTAGGAACTGCCTGAAATTTAGTGTAATTAATATTGAAACTGGAGATAAACAGCATTTATAGCAATATAAGATGGTTAGTAGTTATATTGGAGCTGTGATGCACGTTTCCATAGAAACAAAAGGTGATATCTATATTTAAAAAATATTGCACTTTTGGCTTTATGAGGATAATGTGTTTATACATCAAATACACAGCCACAAGGCTGTAAATTTAAATTATTTAGTATTATAGTTATTCCAATTCTTTTAATTATACGAATCATATGTGATCAATAACAAGAGCAAGTGCAAGTGCATAATTCAGTGCATTTAAACCCAGCCTTCCCACACTTGCAGTTTGTGTAATTGCGCTTTTTGCATGCACATTTAATGACTTTGCAACACATCGTTGCAGCGTCTGGAAGTGAACTCCAGACGGGATTCCATTGAGTATTAAATACCCAACCGAAATCCGCTGGTGAAGGGAGTATCGGTTTGTCCTGTGTGCAGACTGCCCAAACTAGCCCGCATCACATGTTGGTAAAGGGCGTGTTGAGTTGGTGGCAAGCGATCAATCACGCAGTTGCGTTTGGTGAATAGATCCCGTCTTGTAGTATTTATACTCGTTCTGTTTGATTTTCTGTCATCCATACGTATGACAAATTTTTCCAACGCTTTGAATTCGCATTGAATTGTACCAACCAAGTTTTCAAAGCAGTTATTTTGCCAATATTTCTGAAGTGGGACACGGTGTCACAGCCACTAAGGGCATGGAACATCAATAAACCCTTTGATTTGTCCTCACCTAACTTTTGGGATATATTATTCACATTGAAATATTTAAAATGTTTTCCAGAACCGAATGCTAACCATATGTTCAGACTGGGATGATTGGATATTAAATAGAAGTGAACTCCGATCAGTATTACTAAAACGTCTGTTTCACCCGTGCGCACAATGATATTTGTAGCCCCCATTGACAATGCATGCTGGATGTGTACTATAATGCGGGTGTGATGAGCTCTATGAGCACTATGAGCTCTATGAGCTCGAATAAATACTAGAATTAGCCTCTGAATTCTCAAAATGAAGTCGTAGAACTGAAAGGTTGGATGCTCTGTTGCCATTAAGTCTCTCCAGTCTGAAAATGAATAATTATCAATGTGATTTGTATTCTCGAATTCTGAAAAGGCTTCAATCTGCAATAATGTCAATGCAGTAATGCAATAATGTCAATGATAATAATGCAATAATAATAATGTCAATGCAATAATGTCATGTTGTTTGATGAGCTTTTCGAGTCCTTGTAATATGTGCTACTTTATGGAAAGAATCAGCTACACCATGAGTAGCAATATTTGCTTCTGTAAGCAACTCAACCCATCCAGAGCAATCCAACGTATCCTCATGACACCCCCACAAAGCCTTCTCAATATGTATGTTTTCTGAGTCTAAATTCAGCAAAGTGTCGCTGGAAAGAATAATAAAATAAAACCCATAAAAAATATAGGCTTGTTTACCAACCAACCACACCTATAAATAACGTAATATTAAAAAAATCAGTTTTAAACATTTTAAATACTTACTATTTGGGTGGCTACATTTTTGGATTTTTAACTGTACTTTTACACTGTAGTTTTATAAACACACATTATTCCCATAAATTTAAATATTTTTATGGAAACGTGTATCAATCAGCTCTAATATAACTACTAATAATCTTATATTCGCCCATGCCGCACGTGAAGAATACCAGGATTTCACTTTTCGGTCGACTTTTTATTGGAATTTTATATATGAAGATTTTTTATTTTTTTTAATTTATCTTTATTAAGTGTTTTATAGCGCTTATTTCTCTCTTATAACCTGTACATATACTAATTCGTTTATTGTTTTGGTTAGATTCAGCCCTTCTGTAAAATGTGGTTTTGGTGAAAACCTGGTATTCTTCACAAGGGAGTAACTGCAAAGTGAAATATAACAGCAGAAAGTCTGGTATTCTTCACATGTGCCTTATATTGCTATACAGGTTGATTATCCCAACATGATCCCAAATTTCAATCAGAATTGCAGGCAGTTGCTAGGGAAAGGTCATATTGTTGCTAAGGAAACGAGTATCAGCCCCGAATACACTATTAACCATCTTCTATTGCTAGCCAGGTTATTTATCCCAAGTTTCAATCATAATTACATTAAATATACAACGGTTGCTAGGGAAAGGTCACCTTGTTGCTATGGAAACGTGTACTCGACTTCTATTTTTAAACCAACCCAGTAATATAATCGTAATTTCACTATATGGCGAGTTTCAATAACAGATACGACCAAAAGTATCCGGTTGCTATGAAAAAGTCACCCTGTTGCTAGGGAAGTAGTCAATTTTTTTGGTACACAGGCTCAGATTAATCTACACATTTTTTTACATATATAGTCACATTTTCATGCTTTTGTCCAGCAATTAACGATTTTGCTATATTTCAGCCTTAAGCGACCCCACTATATAATAAATAACAAAAATTATAATAATTTTTATCGTCCATTTCGTTGTCGGCCTAAATTATTAAATTGTATTAATTGGCACAATATTGCCAACGTGGTGCAAAAATGATATGCAATAAGCTTTTACTATGACTTTATATTAATTACTGTATAATTTATTTTCACTAGTTTTAGCAGGGACTTCTAGAACATAGTATATAGGGGGGGGGGGGGGGGGGGGGGGATAAATTCCGATGTCTTATTTCTTATTTACTCTTCTTCCTAGTTTGAAAATCAATACAAACGACACAAATGAATCCCGGCTGGATGCCTATCTGAAACACCCCGAAGAAGTATTATTCAACAATAGAAAGTTTGTGAACCCAATGCTTTATGATTTCGGGTATATATTAGAAAATGAAAACAGTGTTCTGGAAATTCAGAATATAATTAGAGAAATAGACAAGGATTTTGATCACATAATACTCTTGGAACATTACGAAGAGTCGCTAATTATCATGAAAGAGTTACTCTGTTGGGATATTGGCGATATTGTTTTTAAAATTAGAAATGTTAACACGAAAGAAGTTAAAGAAGAAAAGAACAACCAAAACCAAGAGAGAATGCGACAACTCCATTTAGGAGATTGGATGCTCTACCAACACTTTAATAAATCTTTGTGGAATAAAATACACAATTACGGACTCGAGAGGATGGCGAGAGATGTTAGGGCCTTAAGGGAAGCCAATGAGGCGATGCATTCTAAATGTTTACCAACAGCCAATAACGTGTCGGAACGCGATAGGACAACATGTTTCTTTTTCAAACTCTATGGATTTGATATGCTTCCTCCAATCATTGATAGTTTACAATTACATGACGGCAATATGGAAGAAGCTTGGAAGACATTCTCAAAAAAGGTGGAACTTACATAACTGTCGTCTTGTTGTGCTTTATAACTACTGTACTTACAGTACTGTAGGCCTAAATTAATTTAAACTATTGTGAATGGGTTATAATTAAATACAAATAGTTTGGGGATATCAATGTGAGACATAGTTATTAGGCAGCTCTAAAGTGATGTTTCTATACCAACCTATATTAGAACCATAGCTATATTTCCAAACCAAACAAAGTGATCATTATGTGTTGGGGAAGGCGTTTAAATAAATGGTAAAAGGGGCGTTAATTCGAGGGAAGGCGTTTAAGTTCATGTTCTAGAGCGTTTATTTTTTTTATTTAAAAATAAATATTGTTTATCGTTTATTGTTTATTTTTTTTTTAAAGCATTTATGTTCTAGATTTTCAGCATTTTTAATCTAAATACCCTAATAAAGAATGTTGTTAAATTCAAGAAAACAAGTTAAACAAATGAAATAAAACCAGGATTATATTTATTACAATGCAGTCTATTACAGCGGTACAACACGTTGAGGCTCAGTTATCAGATACAGATTAAAATTGAGCAATTCTATCCCAAAATCGGCATTAAGAAATTTAACCAAACCGCCAATAATAAAAAATCAAAGGAGAGAGAAAAACTCCCCCTTCAAATCCCTCTTAACCTACACGACTGCCGGTCTGCACCACCCCAACCCAAAGGAGCACAGAGGATTAATTAAAGGCAAAGGTATTAACAGGAAATTTATGTTTTAAATTTTAGGCGTAGAGGCGACCCTATTTGTAAATTAGCTAAACAATTTCGTTGAGGTATTCACATGATAAATTAATATTTCAGTATCATTTACTATCGGCATAAGGTAAGTTTTAATAATTTACACATATCTTAAAGAATCAGGATGAAATACTCAGGCAATCATTTTGCGATATAAATAATAAGCAAACTGGCTTTGGTATGGCACCTTACACTAGTAGTGCCAGCCTATGTCCTATAGATGTAATTACCCGTTGCCAAGTAGAGTGGTGAGATGATTGGACTGGTTCCCAAACTATAGGAAATAGCAAGCATGCCAAGGAATGAGGGAGGTATAGAGTGACTAGGGCACTTTGATAACTTAATTACGTTTAGATCAATTAAAAACATATTTCTTAAAGCAAATCATTTGAACTAATTAAAAAATATAATGGAATGGGGTATGGGGATTACAGCTGTATAATTTTTAAGTATAAATATTGATATCTTATACTATAAAATAATTAATTTCCATTAACAGTCATGTTGAAAATGCTGTTTTTATCCTAACCAACTTAACTAATTTTAATTTAATTACTATTATTAATTGCTATTATCTTAGCTTCTCGAAGGCCACACGCAAATTCAACTTGGAAAATTTCTAAACTTTTGCCAGACTACATGTGTACCAAGTTGGGATAGATTTAATCGAGATTTGGCTGAGTTATTAACGTTTAAAATTTAACACAACAGAACAACAGACACACCGATTGAGTTAGTGGTACCCGTATGCTAAGCTCGCTTACTTTTATGGCTCGCCCCACACCCTACTACATTTACCTTCAATCTTAACAATCAGTTAACTCTCAACAATGTTAAGGGCACGTGTTGTGGTCAAAATTAAAAAAAAAATCAAAAAGTTTTTTTACGGTTTCTGGATCAAAATTTAATGGCGATTTAAAAACTGAAAACGACATAGCGAGATATCTTTTAGTTCTCAAGTTATAGCTGTCTGTTTGTCTGATAGTCGTTCAATCTGACAAAATTTAAGAAACACATGCACTGTACAATTTTCGCTATAGGAGTTTTCCTGTTTAGTGATCACATTTATAATGTCAGTTTTAATGTTTCATGTATTCTAGATTGTCTGTCATTCTCCCTGCCTGCCTGCATGTCTATCTGTCTGTCTGTTGCCCTGTCAAAAAGCAATGAATGAAATACACAACTGAAAATATTGTTTTAGAGGTTTTCCTGGTCTATGATTCCATTTCTTATGTCCGTTTTAACGGTTAAAGGATTCTAGATGGTCTATTAGGCTGTCTGTCTGTCAGATTATATTTTGACGGACAGACCGACATGAATACAGACCAACACAAAGACATTATATTTAAATATTGACATCAGAAATGTAATCACCGACCAGGAAAACCCCTTTAACTCAATTGTTAGCGATGTCCTTTCCTAAATTTTGACTGACAGACGGACAGATTGTCTGATAAACAGACAGACTGACAGTTAGACAGTCTGGAATTCTTCAAACGTTAAAACTAACATCGGCATTGAAATCAGCGACCAGGAAAACCCCCATAACCTAAATTTCAGTTCGGGTTCGGTGGTGTGTATCCTTAATTATTGACAGACAGACAGATTGTCCGATAAACAGACAGACTGACAGTCTGGAATTCATCAAACGTCAAAACTGACATCGGAAATGCAATCACCACCCCAGAAAACCCCCATATCGGTAATTTTAGTTAAGAAGTATTCTTCCTTATTTTTTCAATATAATTTGAATTATCCCTCCATTTAACAAAAAATGGCGGGAAGGTTGGAAAACTTTAAATTTACTTTATCTGAGAATTTTATTTTTCGATTTTATTTCACTCATGTACCTGTTTCTCTGGAACTACTGGACCAAATTAGATTAAATTTTCAGTATATTATGTTCTTCTACTAATCCTTTATAGGTGGTACCACACTTAGACATGTGGGTTAGAAATTTAAAAAGTTACGTCACAAAAAACTGCCACAATACGTGATTTTTTACCCTGTTACAAATAACATTTTTCACTTTGAAAATTTCTGGCGATCACAATAGTTTTTTTTATTTATTCTGCTACCACGTCTAAGACACATGCAAAATTAATTCCCCTCCAAATTTCAAGCCATTCTGTTGAACCAATTCCTCAAAAGAGGTACATAAGCTTAATAGTCAAATGTATGGACAAACACGTGCCCTTAACGCCCGACATTGTAATATTAAACGCCGGGGCGTTTATTCGGGGAAGCCGTTCAAGTTGCTAATTTGGTGGTATGGGGGTCGTTAATTCGAGGGTGGGCTCTTATTCGAGTAAATACGGTATTGTGAGGCTGGCCATAAAAGACCATGGTCAAAAGTTGAAATACAATAATTCGTAGATCAAAGATAAAGAATGATTCGAAAACATGAGGACAAATAAATTAAATGAAACAAACATCATCCAATGTTCATCATAATAGAGAAATATTTACTTTTAATTAATTTTAACCAAAACCAATTTTATGCACGAATGTAATGTTTTACCTTAATTGTCAAATATTATTCGTAGAGTTTCTACCCAATCGATCTATAGCGCTCACAGCCACAAGTCCGTCTCACATGTAGCAACACAAACCTAACCAAATAGCACAATCGACACACTTAGCTGCACATAACCAGTCTGTTTGACAACATTAATCAGCAAAGTTTACAAGTTTATAAACCAGAAGATAAACGCAGTTGATGTCACAGAGGGTAATTCCATTGAGCGCGTCGCCACATTGTTGAATCCCTGATTCTTACATTCCCACTAACTAATCCCACTAAATTGATCCGTAGATGTTAACCTCTAATTCTTTTCCTCTTTCTTCTCTTTACTCTCCTCTACATCTTCCTCAGTCGCTTTGGTCTCCTGTTGAGTTTGTTCTTTACTTTCCCGATCGGCCGCCATCTTTTTATACGCGGTTTCGAACACCTTCAGGGATTTACTCTGTATATCGGATCCGACTTTCCGTAACTCCTCAGCTGGTAACGTTTCCTTATTGGCTAACTTCTCTCGCGCCGCTGTTATTTCCCCTCGCAACTTCTCCGCCTCAGCCGAGTCGACCTGCGCCTTAAATTCCTCCAACTTTGAGTCCAAATCGTTGAGGATTCCCTCGGTAAAGTTAACCGCTTCCACCTTCTCTCTGAACTCTTTGTCGATATCCGCGAATTTCTCGGCTTGTTGCACCATATTCTCGATCTCGTCCTTGGACAGACCCCCCGAGGATTGGATCACTATCTGCTGCTCCTTACCCGTCCCTTTGTCCCGCGCGGAAACGTTTACTATCCCATTCGCGTCAATATCAAAAACCACCTGTGGAAGAAACATCAATAAATTGAACAAACCGCTTTATTGATTAATTAAATTTCGATTTTCAATCATATTGACGATAATCTGTCTTAATTATTTATGAGTTTGTCTTATTTTGTTTCTTAATAACTACAACATAAGCTCAAATAGCAGCATAATATATTGTTAAATGTTATGATATAATTACTGCCGTTGTAAATTCAATTAGTTCGGTTTGAGCCAACCAGAGAGAGCTGGATGGCTTCGTGGCTTCTATTGGAGTCGAGGTGTTATAAAAATGGGAATATTCTTCACTGTGAAAACTTTCCTAACGAAAACGATTAAAACATTTTTAATTTTGTTTAGAAAAATAAAAATGTGTCCCAGAGACGAAAAGAAGGGCGACTTTTTAAAAGTGAGAATAATAGGCCGGACATTAGGTTCTCCTGTTTATTGTTTGATTTCCACTTTATTTCCGAATAAAATTATAACTAACTATATATTTTAATTTCATCACGATGTCAGATGGACCCGCTGTTACAACTAGGGATGTCCCGGAATCGATATTTTGATTCCGGCCGGAACCGGAACCGGAATTCAACATGCCGGAATATTCCGGCCGGAATTCCGGCCGGAACCGGAATTTTGTATAATTTAGTGAAATACACTAAATGACCCGTGAAACCCTATAATTTTTTTGTGAAAGAATTTAATTTTGGCACGTTACGGCCTTTTATGGGGACGGGAGGGGGGGTACTTCGGCCTTATACGACAGGGAATTCAATTTCATTGTTTTTTCAAAAACCTATATCCTTGGCCAAAAGTTAGGTTTTTAGGCTCATACCTAAAAACCTACGTTGACCAGCGGTATCGGGTTTCCTGGTTTCGCGTCTTTGGGTCGGTTAGTGCAATATCCTGGTGTCGTTAATCAATCGCAATATCCTGGTGATGTTACAGTGACATGTTATTCGAAACAGAACAATAAACGAGAGTTAATAGTACATCTTACAGTTTAATTTTGCTGGGAATAAATAGATTTCTGGTAAGAAATAGCTTTGCTATAAATATAAATAAACATACTGTATTATATGCAGCACCTACGACACAGGGAATATTGACGCGTAACCCAACGACCACACTTGCAGGACCTAAAGACGCAGGACCTGTACGTAGTGTAATAACGTTTTATGTTAGTTTTAGGTTAGCCTAGTGTATTTGTGTAATATTGTATTTGTACCCAAGTTACATAAAGGACCCCCTTGGAAATAAGCTGCAAAGCTTTAGGGGTAATCCTGTTGGACAATACCAATATTAATATTATCATATTATTGAATAATTATATCAAAGTAAAATAATGTAAAATAAATGCATAATAATGTAAATCAATCTAAAAAACGTCACTTTATAAGCAAATTGTAAAAGCACTCGTTAAGGCCCATGTTTCACTGGTAAGTCTTATGTCGTAAGTCGAAATATATTATGGAACACCAACACATTGCTTTCAATGGGAGCGTCTCTACTCCACTGGTAAATCGTAAGTAACGACTTATGAGCGAAAGTGATTATGTCCCATGTTCCATCTTTTTTTGACAAACGACTCATGACTTATGGCATGCTGAAAGCCTGGATTGATACCTTTGGGTATATAAATATTTTGTAAATTAATGTGAGACTCATCTTATATTTTTTAACAAATGACTTTTTACTCTTATGTGTTACCAGTGGAGCAAGGGAGGTGTAATTTTGACGTTCTAAAAACAGTTGTCAGGTGACAATTTTTTGGAAATGTGATGCATACCCATCAAGACTAAATTGACTTAAAAAAAGGGGTGGCAGAAATTGTCCCTCGTTACAGGTTCATTAGCGTTTGGTGTAGTGGTTGCATTGAATTCCCATCTCTCTGGAGGTTGTGGGTTCGAACCTCGCATGGACGACGGCAGTTTTCTTTTCGGTACGAATGATTTGAAGTGGTTAGAAGGGGGTATCTCTATCTCCGCCTTGCATCCTTAAATGGTAGCTCTAAGCTAACGGCCGAAGAAAACTTTACTTCTTTACTTTTTGTACAAGTGTTAACTAGTACTGCATCTTAAACAATAGTTTGTAAGTATATGTTAAAAAAATATATAAATTTTGATAATAATTTAACAAACTAATTGGCAACTATCAAACTACATAGGAAACTGGTAATTCCGGTAAAATTCCGGCCGGAATTGACCCCATTCCGGCAATTCCGGCCGGAACCGGAATCGGGCAATAACAGCCGGAATTCCGGCCGGAACGGAATTCCGGGACATCCCTAGTTACAACTTCCCCGTCTGATTAATCTTAAAACTACGCAACCCAGGAGACTTACTACTTTCACTTTCACAGAATCTCACCTCGATCTGAGGTACCCCTCTAGGCGCCGGAGGGATTCCAACGAGATTAAAGGAACCCAACAACTTATTGTCGTTGGCCATCTCGCGTTCCCCCTGGAACACTTTAATCTCAACCTGAGTCTGCCCGTCCGCCGCCGTAGAGAACACCTGACTCTTCTTCGTCGGAATCGTTGTGTTCCTCGTGATCAACCTCGTGAACACCCCCCCGAAGGTCTCTATCCCCAAGGACAACGGGGTCACGTCCAGTAGGAGCACGTCGGTGACGTCACCAGCCAGGACCCCGCCCTGTATAGCGGCGCCCACGGCCACGGCCTCGTCTGGGTTCACCGATTTGGTCGGTTGTCTCCCGAATATCTCCTGGACTAGTTGCTGGACTTTCGGCATTCGTGACATCCCCCCCACTAGGATAACCTCATTTATGTCTCCCTTACCTACAAAAAGGGAATTAATTTATATAAATTAATATTTGGTAATTAGTAATAATATAAGTCATATAATATGTATTATAGATAAGATAGTTCGACAACTTTTCTTACTGCCGGCAGAGGCGGATTTTTCAATTTACGGGCTATTTCGATACAGGCCGTTTTAACAATGTTTAACCACCTCCGTAGAATTTATTATTCGTCTATGGAATATAATCTGGATATCATTAGAACCTCCTTTATCTGCAGATTCCGAATCTTAAAACCGTTTTAAATTTAACCAAAAAGTGGCTAAGATATTCAAAATACTAAGGTGTAAATTTTGAGACGTAAATCAATAGAATTCAAATGTTATTTACACAATTCTAGAATATTAATTAATATTCTAGAATGGAGACAAAAACGATTCATAAATTTGTACTAATTCCTGTGAAAAAGTCATTTGGTGGAAGAAGATAGACTAAAGGTCTCAGGTTAGCGTAGCCGTGGACGACCGGCTATCCGAGCTCGCTATCCGAGCTCGCTATACGAGCTCGCTATCCGAGCTCGCTATACGATCTCGCTATCCGAGCTCGCTATCCGAGCTCGCTAACCGAGCTCGCTATCCGAGCTCGCTATCCGAGCTCGCTATCCGAGCTCACAAACCGAGCTCGCTAACCGAGCTCGCTAACCGAGCTCGCTATCCGAGCTCGCTATCCGAGCTCACAAATCGAGCTCGCTAACCGAGCTCGCTAACCGAGCTCGCTATACGAGCTCGCTATCCGAGCTCGCTATCCGAGCTCGCTAACCGAGCTCGCTATCCGAGCTCACAAACCGAGCTCGCTAACCGAGCTCGCTATCCGAGCTCGCAATACGAGCTCGCTATCCGAGCTCGCTATCCGAGCTCGCTATCCGAGCTCGCTATCCGAGCTCGCTAACCGAGCTCGCTATCCGAGCTCGCTAACCGAGCTCGCTATCCGAGCTCGCTATCCGAGCTCGCTATACGAGCTCGCTATCCGAGCTCGCTATCCGAGCTCGCTATCCGAGCTCGCTATCCGAGCTCGCTATCCGAGCTCGCTATCCGAGCTCACAAACCGAGCTCGCTAACCGAGCTCGCTAACCGAGCTCGCTATCCGAGCTCGCTATCCGAGCTCACAAACCGAGCTCGCTAACCGAGCTCGCTATCCGAGCTCGCTATACGAGCTCGCTATCCGAGCTCGCTATCCGAGCTCGCTATCCGAGCTCGCTAACCGAGCTCGCTATCCGAGCTCGCTATACGAGCTCGCTATCCGAGCTCGCTATCCGAGCTCGCTATCCGAGCTCGCTATACGAGCTCGCTATCCGAGCTCGCTAACCGAGCTCGCTATCCGAGCTCGCTATCCGAGCTCGCTATCCGAGCTCACAAACCGAGCTCGCTAACCGAGCTCGCTAACCGAGCTCGCTATCCGAGCTCGCTAACCGAGCTCGCTATCCGAGCTCGCTATCCGAGCTCGCTATCCGAGCTCACAAACCGAGCTCGCTAACCGAGCTCGCTATCCGAGCTCGCTATACGAGCTCGCTATCCGAGCTCGCTATCCGAGCTCGCTATCCGAGCTCGCTAACCGAGCTCGCTATCCGAGCTCGCTATCCGAGCTCGCTATACGAGCTCGCTATCCGAGCTCGCTATCCGAGCTCGCTATACGAGCTCGCTATCCGAGCTCGCTATCCGAGCTCGCTATCCGAGCTCGCTATACGAGCTCGCTATCCGAGCTCGCTAACCGAGCTCGCTATCCGAGCTCGCTATCCGAGCTCGCTATACGAGCTCGCTATCCGAGCTCGCTATCCGAGCTCGCTATCCGAGCTGGCTATCCGAGCTCGCTATCCGAGCTCGCTATACGAGCTCGCTATCCGAGCTCGCTAACCGAGCTCGCTATCCGAGCTCGCTATACGAGCTCGCTATCCGAGCTCGCTATCCGAGCTCGCTATCCGAGCTGGCTATCCGAGCTCGCTATCCGAGCTCGCTATACGAGCTCGCTATCCGAGCTCGCTATACGAGCTCGCTATCCGAGCTCGCTATCCGAGCTGGCTATCCGAGCTCGCTATCCGAGCTCGCTATCCGAGCTCGCTATCCGAGCTGGCTATCCGAGCTCGCTATCCGAGCTCGCTATCCGAGCTCGCTATCCGAGCTCGCTATCCGAGCTCGCTATCCGAGCTCGCTATACGAGCTCGCTATCCGAGCTCGCTATACGAGCTCGCTATCCGAGCTCGCTATCCGAGCTCGCTATACGAGCTCGCTATCCGAGCTCGCTAACCGAGCTCGCTATCCGAGCTCGCTATCCGAGCTCGCTATCCGAGCTCGCTATCCGAGCTGGCTATCCGAGCTCGCTATCCGAGCTCGCTATACGAGCTCGCTATCCGAGCTCGCTAACCGAGCTCGCTATCCGAGCTCGCTATCCGAGCTCGCTATACGAGCTCGCTATCCGAGCTCGCTATCCGAGCTCGCTATCCGAGCTCGCTATCCGAGCTCGCTATACGAGCTCGCTATCCGAGCTCGCTAACCGAGCTCGCTATCCGAGCTCGCTATCCGAGCTCGCTATACGAGCTCGCTATCCGAGCTCGCTATCCGAGCTCGCTATCCGAGCTGGCTATCCGAGCTCGCTATCCGAGCTCGCTATACGAGCTCGCTATCCGAGCTCGCTAACCGAGCTCGCTATCCGAGCTCGCTATCCGAGCTCGCTATCCGAGCTCGCTATCCGAGCTCACAAACCGAGCTCGCTAACCGAGCTCGCTAACCGAGCTCGCTATCCGAGCTCGCTATCCGAGCTCACAAACCGAGCTCGCTAACCGAGCTCGCTATCCGAGCTCGCTATACGAGCTCGCTATCCGAGCTCGCTATCCGAGCTCGCTATCCGAGCTCGCTATCCGAGCTCGCTATACGAGCTCGCTATCCGAGCTCGCTAACCGAGCTCGCTATCCGAGCTCGCTATCCGAGCTCGCTATACGAGCTCGCTATACGAGCTCGCTATCCGAGCTCGCTATCCGAGCTCGCTATCCGAGCTGGCTATCCGAGCTCGCTATACGAGCTCGCTATCCGAGCTCGCTAACCGAGCTCGCTATCCGAGCTCGCTATCCGAGCTCGCTATCCGAGCTCACAAACCGAGCTCGCTAACCGAGCTCGCTAACCGAGCTCGCTATCCGAGCTCACAAACCGAGCTCGCTAAACGAGCTCGCTATCCGAGCTCGCTATACGAGCTCGCTATCCGAGCTCGCTATCCGAGCTCGCTATCCGAGCTCGCTATCCGAGCTCGCTAACCGAGCTCGCTATCCGAGCTCGCTATCCGAGCTCGCTATACGAGCTCGCTATCCGAGCTCGCTATCCGAGCTCGCTATCCGAGCTCGCTATACGAGCTCGCTATCCGAGCTCGCTAACCGAGCTCGCTATCCGAGCTCGCTATCCGAGCTCGCTATACGAGCTCGCTATCCGAGCTCGCTATCCGAGCTCGCTATCCGAGCTGGCTATCCGAGCTGGCTATCCGAGCTCGCTATCCGAGCTCGCTATCCGAGCTCGCTATACGAGCTCGCTATCCGAGCTCGCTATCCGAGCTCGCTAACCGAGCTCGCTAACCGAGCTCGCTATCCGAGCTCGCTATCCGAGCTCGCTATCCGAGCTCGCTATCCGAGCTCGCTATCCGAGCTCGCTATCCGAGCTCGCTATACGAGCTCGCTATCCGAGCTCGCTATCCGAGCTCGCTATACGAGCTCGCTATCCGAGCTCGCTATACGAGCTCGCTATACGAGCTCGCTATCCGAGCTCGCTATCCGAGCTCGCTATCCGAGCTCGCTATCCGAGCTCGCTATCCGAGCTCGCTATACGAGCTCGCTATCCGAGCTCGCTATCCGAGCTCGCTATACGAGCTCGCTATCCGAGCTCGCTAACCGAGCTCGCTATCCGAGCTCGCTATCCGAGCTCGCTATCCGAGCTCGCTAACCGAGCTCGCTATACGAGCTCGCTATCCGAGCTCGCTATCCGAGCTCGCTATCCGAGCTCGCTATACGAGCTCGCTATCCGAGCTCGCTATCCGAGCTCGCTATCCGAGCTGGCTATCCGAGCTCGCTATCCGAGCTCACAAACCGAGCTCGCTATACGAGCTCACTATCCGAGCTCACTATCCGAGCTCGCTATCCGAGCTCACACAGTAGTAGTATAACTAGATGAAATCTTAATATTTTATTAATTTTTTTAACAGAACGAAAATGTGAGAAAGACGAAGAAACAACTTCGAAACAAATGAGATAAATAAAGACAGAAAACCAAAGTAACAAACATCCTGCTTACCGATTCCCGCATCCTTCATCGCTTTCTCACACGGCGCCACCGTTCGCTTCAACAACGAATCCACAATCTGTTCCAACTTGGCTCTGGTAACCTTCTCGTTCATGTGTTTGGGTCCCCCGGTACCCATAGTAACGTACGGTAGATTTATATCGGTCTGCTGGGCGGAACTCAACTCGATCTTGGCCTTCTCCGCTGCCTCTCTCACACGTTGCACCGCCATCACGTCGTTGGTCAGATCGAACCCCTGGGCCTTGCGGAACTCGGCGCACAGATGCCCCTGTATCGCCTGGTCGAAGTCCTCCCCGCCCAGATGGGTGTCCCCATTCGTAGACTTCACCTCGAAGACGCCCTTCTGGATCTCCAGGATGGAGATATCGAAGGTGCCGCCCCCCAGATCGAACACGGCCACCACCTTGTCCTGCTCCTTCTCCAGTCCGTAGGCCAAGGCCGCTGCGGTCGGCTCGTTTATTACCCGTAACACATTGAGTCCCGCTATCTGGCCTGCATCCTTGGTCGCCTGTCTCTGCGAGTCGTTAAAGTAAGCCGGTACAGTGACCACAGCGTCCTTACATTTGGTACCCAAATAGGATTCCGCGGTTTCTTTCATCTTCATTAGAACGAAGGCGCCCACCTGACTAGGGGAATACATCTTACCGTGGGCCTGCAATAAGGATGGTGTCGGGAGATTAACTTGGGATAAATTATTTATACTTGAATTTACTGAGCTATTACATATCGGTCGGTGTCTGTATATAATGTACTATTGTACTGTAGTCCATCTATTTCCAATAGTAGGGGATTACAAATGTCCTTTTATTCCACTGGCCGAGATGTAATCCGGGATTACAGAGGTTTTCTATCATTTTACCGCCATTTACAGTACCGGTATCCAATAATACTTTGTAAATAAATACGTCGCGTATGGACGGAACCAAGGCGACCTTCTAAAGGTTAACCATCCAACTTATCAGCAATCTAGCAAACTGCAACAGGACAACGAATAGCAGCGGTGGTGGAGCTAGTACTCACACGCAGCCACGTCCATCATTTTACCAGCACCCCTGCCCTGCCCTGCACCCAGTAATATTTCATTTCATTTCAACGTGTACGCCAGTCATGCCAGCATTTATATTCTTTAAAATTAGTTAAAATATTGGATAAAACAAAAACCATTAAGCACATCACAACACAATCACCATTACACAGCATACCCTATATATATATACATGTATAATTTCACAGATATACTGGATATAGGGGTAATATTGGGCGTGGGAGCAGCTACCAACCCACTCAGCCACTCCAACCATCTTACTTACCTGGACCCAAGCATCGCCATTTGACGCCCTCGTTATATCGAAAGAAACCGTCTTGAGATCCTTCTGTACCATTGGGTCGTCGAACCTCCGTCCAATCAGTCGCTTCGTTGCGTAGAAGGTCCCCTTGTGATTGGTGACAGTCTGTCGACGCGCTGGCATCCCAACCAACCGCTCACCTTCCTCGGTAAACGCAACCACAGACGGAGTTGTTCGTGCGCCCTCCGCGTTCTCTATAACTTTTGCTTGTTTTCCTTCCATAACGGCGACGCAAGAGTTGGTCGTACCCAAATCGATACCGATCACAGAGCCTCCTGTGGATTTGGTTACTTTGTCGCTTAGCAACCGACTTCGTAGGAATAGGTTGCGTCTGTTTATCAACTCGGTGGTCCGCCATCGAGGGTTCAGGGCGTTGCGGGTAATGGGAATTATATTACGTGCCGACCACATGTTTATCTGTCTGTCTGTGTGTATGCTGGCAGGCTGGTTTGTATGGTTTTGGTTTGGTTTGCTGATCGCGTTCACCTGTCAACCTGCTGGCTGGCCTGTTTATTACTGACTGACTGAATATGATTACCGTACTGCTGTACGTACAGCACTGATAAACTACCCACCAGGCAGCTAGGTACTGACCGCTACTGCCAGACTGCTGTACTGCAGTACTGTCTGACTTATGGACTTGTACCGGTACTACAGTACTAGGTCTACTACAACTTGACACAAGTGACAACAGCTATAACATTTCTGCATTTAGGCCTAAGTACAGAAGGTTGCTACACCTACAAAACCGTGCTATGTGGCTATGTATATAGGAGTAGGACAGTGGAATCTCCGCATTTACATGCAGATATATTCACAGTGATCTCTACTTTTTATATCCTGCTAATAGCCCCACGGACAGTACCCCCCCCCCCAGACAGTAGCTCTCCGTGTCGCGACTGGAGCTTATATAGAACGTTTGTGAATTACGTAACGTGATATTATCTTGCGTTAATTCATTTTATAATATTTTGGTGATTTAGGCGTCATATTTTTATGTTAATATTGTTGATTATTTAGTTGAATTATTTCCATAAATCTTACATTTATTTATTATATTTATTTATTTTGAAGTTAAATGTATTTTATAGAATATGTATGTATTTATTAGGGAATATTTGATTTAATGTTTGGTGAGTCTCTAGTGGTATTTACCAGTCTGCCAGTAATATTATTGCTTGGTATAGGCTTGCTTGCTTCGTAATTATTGCGTTAGTTGAGTAGAGATTCTTTTGGGTTGTAGTTACATTGAATTTAATCATTCTTAGCCTCCGTTGGTTGTAGGAATAATCTGCGGGCCAATATTTTCCTTGTAGAGAGTAGGTGGGGTTTTATTGAAGAGACATTCCTTTCTGGAGTGGGGTGGGTATATTGGATTGCCTTTGTGGTGTGTTTACTTCATCCTATTGTTGTAACTGTAGCTCTTTATATGGATAGATGCACTCAGTTGTGTTACTCTATTGTCGTAAAGGTCAAACTGGTTATAGCCAGCCTGAATGTTTGTAGAAGTAACAGTGCAGTTTGTTGCTAGGTTATTAATTAACACATTTTCAGTAGATAATATTGGGTTGGATTTGTTAGTATATAAACCGATATTCTGGTTTTCATTTCTTCAGTATCCTACGGAACCCCAGCCACGCAGAAGTATGTTTATTATTATTATTATTATTTTAGCGACATAGTTTGGGCAATTTTATATTGCGGTTGATTATATGATTATTATTATGCCTTAATTATTTATATTATATTCACTATATTGTCATAATATTTTTACTGATTGTAACATCGTATTGTAAACCATGATAACCTTAAGTACGTAAATATACAGAACTTTATATGATTGTTTTTATAACTTTATGTTTTTATAATTTTATTTTATTGCCGCACCATATTTATTTTACCTACATCCCTACCACTCTGTCAGACACTGTCAGCTAACGGCCCTACCTTTGTTGTCGGCCGATCTCGCTGGTGCCTCTGTAGTCCCCACGTCCCCATCCTAACCAAAGTGTGGCTCTATAAACCTTACCCTTCCCCCCCAACCCCCACAAAGAATCCTCTTAGTTCACACCCCGCGATGGCGCGGGTTGTCTGCGTGTTTTAGCGCGCACACTCCGGACGGATATACCTCAGACAGTAGCCCAGCGGACAGTAGCTCCCCGGACAATAGCCCTCAGACAGTAGCCCAGCGGACAGTAGCGCCCCGGACAGTAGCTCCCCGGACAATAGCCCTCAGACAGTAGCCCAGCGGACAGTAGCCTCCGGACAGTAGCTCCCCGGACAGTAGACCCCCGACCACCGGATAGTAGACCACCGGACAGTAGCCCAGCGGACAGTAGCCCCCCGGACAGAAGCTCCCCGGACAATAGCCCAGCGGACAGTAGCTCCCCGGACAGTAGACCCCCGGACAGTAGACCCCCGGACAGTAGCCTCCTGGACAGTAGCCCAGCGGACAGTAGACCCCCGGACAGTAGCCTCCCCTGACAATAGCCCCCCAGCCCCGAAGAATGATTAGTATTAAGAAAATAATGTCTACAGTACATTTTCATTTATTCATTAATTTTTAATATCACCGAAATTCTAGAATATAATATTTTGTAATGCTTTTTTGGTATTGGTGAATGTTCTGGAACATTAGTAGATACAGTATGTTTTTTATGATAGCTGTCTTTTTTGCTAGCTAGTATTTTTTTGAAAGTAAAAAAATGCGAAAAGATGGATATTTTAGGTTTAAACTGTTGCAAAATAATATACTGTATTAACGACCAAAATAATTTTCAAAAAATACTAGCTACCATAAAAAAAACCTACCGGTACTAAAGGTTCTAGAACATTCACCAATATAAAAAAACACTCATAAGCAATAATATTTTTTTCATTTTCAAAAAATACTACAGTAGCTAGTAAAAAAAAACACTAGCTACCACAAAAAAATATCTACTAAGGTTCTACAGTTTTTTTTTTCATTACCAATATCAAAAAATACTCTAAAACACAAAAAAAAAGAATGTTAAAAAACTCATTCGGGGTCTACTCTGTCCGAGGGCTACTGTCCGGGAGTTAGTGTCCAGGGGCTACTGCCCGGGGAGCTACTGTCCGGGGGGCTACTGTCAGACTGTCCTAGAGCTAGAAACCCATATACGTTATGTGAACGCACCTATTCTAGAACGCAAATGCAGAAATAAAACTACCTAGAATAACTTTTACTCTTAGGCCTACACATACTGTACAGACCCCGATATGTACACATACCCCAAAACCTACACCTAAACATACGTTATGTGAACGCACCTAGCACATACACCTACACGTCATAAGGTACGTTATGTGAACTCACCTTAATAACCTGTATATTGTTGCTAACATTTATTTACTTATTAAATTTCGTACATTTATTAATTATTAAATTAAATAGAGATAATTTTTGATAAAGTCAGTAAGTTACAGATCTATACTAATAATAAAGTTTAACTGGTTAGTTATTGACATTATAGTTTGTTGGTCTGTTCAGCAGTTGTAGTCAGGTCGCTTAGCAAGTTAATGTGGACGTTCTGGACAAACTTCCCATAATTGGTCATACCTTTCATTTTTTAAGGGGAACCAACTTTGCAACATTATTTATCGGTCTCATATTACCATGACAACAGGAGGTCATTTACAAAAGTCCACTTTCCAATAAAGCTACAGTCTTCTAACCTTGAACTACCCCCCATATATCAGCATCAGAGATTCCATTGACGTCATTTGTAAAACCCGATTGCCATGGAAACTGTTTCAAAAACGAGTTTCAAACGCCGATTTTCAGTAAATATTCGAAAAATATAAAACCATTGATTAATAATTGTTCCCCCATTTGGAAAAATCATCTAACATTATAAATATAGTATCCCTGGGACCCTCTTGATTTCTAGTAGTGGACCAATTTAAATGGACCTGTGGTAGTCCAGTAACCATGGTCACAAGTCACTAAATATATTCTGCAAAATTTAATATAGTTCAGAACTATCTAAAAAAAATTCAATTTTGGATCTAGTGTCTTACATGTTACCAAGTCCAGACAATTACTTTCCGACCATTCAAGTTTGCCTCTGTTGCCATGGTAACCAATAACATTTGGAATGTGGACAAAATATTGAAAAAAACATGTTCAGTATACCGGTACTTCAACTTTGATCATATGCACATTAGCACCTTAGTTCCTCATTATACAGTATAGGTCTACTGTATGACCACTAGCACAGTCAATATAGTTACCATAGCAAAGGGTATGTTTCATTATTTATACACTTCCGCTTTCTTATTTTTTCATATTTAGAAGGTAATAATTTTCTTGATTTGAAAAATATATATCTGGGGTCTATCATAGCTATTTTTAAATGTAAATAATTACTCATGACCATAGCAACGGGAGATTTCCCTCTTTTACACTACTTGCTAGGTTGAATTTCTCCAAATTTTGTGAAATATGAACACTGAAGTATTCAGTGGAACATATCTTAGCACCAGAGCGTTTTTGACAGAAATAACAAGTTTTTTTCTTAGAGTGTTGGATATGGGAGGCAATACATCCTTAGTAACAGCGATTTTTGCATAGCTATGAGGAATTTTGCTCTGCTATGTCGAATTTGGTAGAGATATTGGTATATAGATTTAGGTCCTGAAAAGTCACTCGCATTGCCTGTTTTCCATAGCTTCACAGGGTGTGATAACCTCCACACTTTTTGGTCGGCGGGTAAAAAGTCAGCAGTATTGGAAAGATTCACGTTTGTAATTTATGATAAGACCAGTGAATTACAACATGTAAACGAATTAAGGAAGGTCCACTTTTGCCAAAAGAATATAACTTGAGACTATAGGCCTACCTCCAACCCAGTATCGGCTCGAACCCGGTACCTAGGTTTCAAACTTCCGGTTATCATCAGCCGAGTGTGTGTCCTAAGACCACTGAGCTACCAGGGCGGTAGAAGATTTATTCGCTATGGAGTGGGGTATCATTTCAAAGTCATTTCATATCATTTATCAAATTTCTAATCTTTCATTCTCCACTTACTGTTTTATCATAGCAGCCAGAGCAACACGTGTTCTAAATCTTGTGAAACAATAATTTACCTTTATGTAGCCTCGAATGTTCCTCAACCTGTATCGAGCTATTATAAGACCACTCCTTGAGTATGCTACAGTAGTTTGGTGCCCCTACCAGCAGAAAGACATCTACCTGTTAGAACGTGTGCAGCATCGTGCCATCAAGATTGTTCCTTCCCTTCAGGAATTGACATATGAAGATCGTCTTCGTTCCCTTGGTATCCCAACATTGATCTATAGACGTACAGTATACGAGCTGATATGATAAACACTTTCAAGTTTGTCCATAACATTGATAATGTAGATTTACATTACCATATACTGTACATTACCTATAGAAACAGGGTACTTCACACCTGCCGAACTCCAAAGAAGCATTAAAAGCATGTCCAATAATAAAGCGAGTGGATTAGATGAAATCCCAGCGGAGGTATGGAAAACCGGAGTGCTAAACATACCATTATTGAATGTTTGCAACCGGATGTTAAAAGGTGAAAAGCCACCACCAATTTGGACTTAAGGTCAACTAAAGCCTCTCCCCAAGAAAGGAGACCTCGGCATACCAACAAACTATCGTGGGATATGTCTGCTTGTGGTAGCTGCCAAAATATACAATAAAATGATTCTATATAGAATTAGGCCTCACATAGAGAAACTACTGCGTAAGAGCCAAAACGGATTTCGACCAAGTAGATCAATAATAGCTCAGGTACTTGCACTACGGAGACTGATTGAAGGAATTAAGTCAAAGAATCTCCCCGGAGTCATGACTTTTGTGGACTTCAAGAAGGCATTTGATTCCATCCATAGAGGTAAAATGCTTGAAATCCTAAGAGCTTATGGAATACCAGAAGTAATTGTTGCTGGCATTGGATTGTTATATTGTGACACAGAAGCGCAGGTACGCACGCACCAGATGGTGAAACTGAGTTTTCTCAATCCTGGCTGGCGTACTGCAAGGTGACACATTAGCACCATTACTATTTGTAATTGTGCTGGATTACGCAATGAGGACGGCCACAATGGGTGAAGATCTGGGATTCACACTTCAAGAACGCAGAAGTAGTAGATATCCGGCAACTACAGTCACAGACACCGACTTTACGGATGACATCGCCCTGCTCTCTAATACGCTAGCAGATGCACAGCTTCTACTAAATAAAGTGGAGGGGGCTGTATTGCATATAAATGCTACCAAGACCGAATTCATGACCTTTAATGTTGATGGAAACTTGACAACCATTGATAATAATCAACTAAGGAAGGTCGACGACTTCCAGTACCTTGGATCATGGATAGAGAGTAGCAAAAAGGACATAGAAGTTAGGAAAACGAACAAAACACCGAGCTTTATGGTACAATACCACCTGTATCAACCACCCTCCGTGAACGCAGATTAAGATTCAGTGGGCACTGCTGGCGAAGTAAAGACGAGGTCATACCAGATCTACTTCTCTGGCAACCAACTCATGGAAAGCGTAGTCGTGAACGACCGGCCATAACATATATAGACTACTAGTTATTTTTATTTGAATGAAACCAAGTATGCTTTGTCAGTTTTTTAATATAATTTTTTTTAATTTTAGTTTAATATAATTCAATTATTTTTACTTAATACGGGTAATTAATATGAACCAACTGTTTATGTAAGTACGCAAATCCCATCGTGGCGAATTAATACCCCGCCTCAATGTTAAATTCTCAATTTAGGGAAAGGAGCAGGTTACAGTGGCACGATATTTTAACCAAAACAATAATTTAAACACAATAGAACAGGTTACAGTTTTATTTTTGAGTGTAATCAGTTGGATGGAAATCTGTGACGGGATGGTTAGATTTATACGCATCACCATTCCGCTGAAGCTGCTGTACAATAGTCGTTTTGGCCGAAGGCCGTCGGGGATATAATAGAGTTTTTGTTTCTCAATATTAATCTTCCGAATGATAATAGCACAGAATTATGTACGTAATGAATATCACGATACAGAATGACAGCAGAAAATACACAGATATTAATTGGTAATGTTGGTGGCGGTGATGGTCATAAACTATGACCGGTCTGCAACTCTGTGATTCATGAACTGACCGGTAAATCAGTAATACAGAATAATATATGATTGATACACACAGATATTGGTTTCACCTCTTACTCTACTTGGCCTTCTGTACCCAGTGGATGCTTTCCTATCTCTAATCACGTGCTTCCCTCCCTGCTATTGGCTAACATACTACAGTAATTGTCACTTTGGCACTCCCTGTGAGTGTTTCCCCCGCCGCTAGCCTCTACTAGCTGTGTTCTCCCTCCGAGGTGGTTTGACCTCTCACCTCTCTCTGTGGCTTTAGGGCTTGTGTCGCCCCCCCCCCCCCCCCCCCCAAAGTTGGTTATGAGGCGAGATTATTATTGGTAATCTCGTATCCCCAACTATATTAGTAAAATGCCACTGGTCCCATTTTCGGGTGGGTAATGTAATGGAATTGAATCCTCTTACAAAATCAAATACCAAAAATATATTTATAATATGAATAATGTATTTGGAAATTGAAAGTTTGGCCTTTTTGATAGAATTGAACAACATTTGCTTAAATAATCAGATGACACTAGCTGGTAGTTTAGATGTCCATGGTTTAGACCATGGACTACTGAAGTAGTCCTTGGTTTGGTTTAGACCTATAGGCCTAGTGTTTTTTATTCTATTTTATTTCAAAGCATTCCACCCATCCACCAAGCGATCCAACTGCTCAAGTTGCACTCCCAGTAAACTGCAGTAGCAGTTAAATTACTGAATTACGCCTACGGTACCCAATGTGAAACGTAGGCCGAAACACAGAACCACACGACTGCGACAATGACTTCATCGGCCGCTGAACTCAAAACTCAAGGAAACAAATGTTTCAACTCCCGTAACTACACGGAAGCTATCCAATGGTACAACAAAGCGGTTGCCCGGGACAACAGTGTAAGTTCCTTCTACACAAACCGCTGTCTCTGCCACATTAAACTGAAACAATGGAAGTTGGCACTGGAAGATTCTCGCCGAGCCTTGGAACTGGACCCGTCCTCGGTGAAGGCGCATTTCTTCCTGGGCCAGGTGCTGGTGGAGCAGGGCGTCTACGAGGAGGCTATACCGTGTCTGCATCGGGCGGCAGACCTCGCCAGGGACCAACGACTCAACTACGGGGACGACATCGGCGCGATGCTTCGGCTCTCCAAGAAGAAGCGGTGGAACCAGTTGGAGAACCAACGGATATCCGAAGAAATAACGCTGCAATCTCATCTAAATAAACTGCTTGTGGAGGACAGAGACAGAAAACTGTCCGCGCTAAGGTTTAATAAGACGACTGTTAACGCAGAAGGTTTGGCGATATCGGACGTAGAGGATGAGTCGCCGGTTTACGGCGTAGAACCCGGGGTTGTAGTGAGCCCGGACGAGCAGACTCTCAGGGCTATCAGACAGGACTGCGACACACAACTCGAGCTGGTCAATGAGCTGTTCAGCGCCGTGGACGACAGGCGTAGGAGGCGGGAGGTCCCCGATTACCTCTGCTGTAAGATCAGTTTCGAGATCATGGTTGACCCAGTGATCACCCCCAGCGGGGTCACCTACGACCGCAAGGTCATTGAGGATCATTTACAACGAGTTGGTCATTTCGATCCGGTTACAAGAAGCGAACTCTCCATCGGTCAACTCGTACCTAATCTGGCTATTAAGGAAGTTATCGATTGTTTTGTTGCTGAAAACGGCTGGATTGAGGAGTACTAACTAATAATATAGTAAATTTATTATAATTGGCTATTATTTATGTATATTTATTAAATATCTAATAAAATTGCGGTGTTATTTATTGTAAATATAAAAATTAAATACAGTACAGGTAAGTTATTTACATTTTATGTAAATATCCGGTATGTGAATACGTCTATCTACATTCTACACAGCAATATGTTTGTATGTAAAAGAGTCGTGGCTGAAAATCGATATTCTATATAAAATGTTTTGCAGCCATTAGAACAATATAACCAAAAACCCTTAATATAACAACCTTTTTTGGAACTTTATTAGATTCTTATATATTTCTTTAATTACTGAATTAGAGAGCTACTTAACTACATAAACCAATTAAATTGGATATTGAGTTCGCAGACACTAAAGATGCAATAACGTTTGAGTGTGTCAATGGATTTTCTTCTTTTCAAACCTTTTCTACTTAGATTCTTTTAGACATCAATAAAATCCTGTGGGTTACTTTATGCCGTTATGGAAAAATAGTGGTCCTTTTTCTTCAGATTCTGGTGTATATTCGGGCCGAAAAGTTCCAACTTCGGAATAAAAATTCTGACCCCCCCCAGTAAGATATAGAATTTTAAAACGTTCTCGAGTTATAGCTGTCTTGTCTGCCTGTGAGTCTGACAAAATTTAAGAAACACATACATTCTACAATTTTCGCTATAGGTGATATTTCCTGTTTTTGTGATCACATTTCCAATGTCAGTTTTAATGTTTCATGTTCTAATGTCTTTAATATTTCTAGATTGTCTGTCCGTATGCCTGTCTGTTTGGCCTGCCTGTCAGTCAAAAATAATGAATGAAATAGTGAATTACACAACTGAAAAGTGAGTCTATATGGTCTATGCGGCTGTCTGTTATATTTTGACGGACAGACCGACATGAATACAGACCAACACAAAGCCATTATATTTGAATATTGACATCAGAAATGGAATCACCGACCAGGAAAACCCATTTAACTATAATATTAGCGAGGTCGTGTCCTTTCCTAAATTTCGACAGATAGATGGACAGATTGTCTGATAAACAGACAGACAGGCAGTCTGGAATTCATCAAACGTTAAAACTGACATCGGAAATGCAATCACCACCCCAGAAAACCCCCATATCGGTAATTTTAGTTAAGAAGTATTCTTCCTTATTTTTTCAATATAATTTGAATTATCCCTCCATTTAACAAAAAATGGCGCGAAGGTTTGAAAACTGCAATTGCCATTATCTCAGAATTTTTTTCATTTTTATTTTTCTGTTTCTCCGGAACCTCGACCAAATTGCATGAAATTTTCAGTATATGTTCTTCTACTAATCCTTTATAAATGGTACCACCATGGCCTACGTACCACATTTAGACATGTAGGATAGAAATCACAAAAATACGACAAAAATATTTGCATTTTTTTCACTTAGAAAATTTCTGGCGATCAAAATAATTTTTTTAATTCATTCTGCTACCACGTCTGAGACACATGCAAAATTAATTCCCCTCCAAGATTCAAACCATTCTGTTGAACCAAGTCCTCAAAGGAGGTAGATAAGCTTAATAGTCAAATGTATGGACAAACACGTTGGTGGGGGACGGGGGGGGGGGGGGATTTAGAAACTATTCCGGGAGATGATGTATAATTGGCCGGCCCCATAAATCACGATTTTCTATGCTTTTCTTATTAATTAATATTTAACATAATTAGTTAAACAGCATTCCTGTAACTCATTGTATTAAATTTATTATTATGAAACATTAAAATAATTTCTTTATTGAACTTAAATTAAGTGCAAAACTTACAAAATACATAAAAGTAAAGTTAGTTATAATCAAATTAACTATCAGACTAATTTAAATTAACTTTAAATACCGGTTTTATGTTACTTAACTTGTAAAAATAAATGCTATGTTACAATTTAAATATAACCAACCACCTACTATAACAAAAAAAACTACTACCAACCTGCTAAAACTACTACCAACCTGCTAAAACTACTACCAACCTGCTAAAACTACTACCAACCTGCTAAAACTACTACCAACCTGCTAAAACTACTACCAACCTGCTAAAACTACTACCAACCTGCTAAAACTACTACCAACCTGCTAAAACTACTACCAACCTGCTAAAACTACTACCAACCTGCTAAAACTACTACCAACCAAAATCTCCTAACTACTGCAAAGAAACGACACCCTCGAGATGTTAGTTAATTACTAACCCACAAAACATGTTAAAATTGCACTGTGACTATATTGCCGTTGTGTAGCAAAACTACAGATTTAGTTACCAAAAACAAAACATAAAATTGAACAAATAAAACAGTGGCAACGTTGTAAAGGGGACTTACCATCAAAGTTGTTGTTATGAATATAATATAGAAATGAATGGGTAGGTGTAAAACGCCGATCCGGATCCGGATTCCAAAATTATCAATTAAGGGAAAGGAGCAGGTTACAGTGGCACGTTATTTTAACCAAAACAATAAAGTAAAGTCAATAGAACAGGTTATAGTTTTATTTTTGGGAGTTATAAAAATGTAAAAAAAATCGACTTCCGTAGAGACAATGTTAAATGTAGAATCCGGATCCGCGTTTTACTCCTTTATATGTTTTTTATACGTTCTTACGTGTTGTTATACGTTTTTATACGTTTATATGTTCTTTATACGTTTTATTGCTTTACATGTTTACTACCACGATACTAATTGTACAAAAACAAAATTAATATATAAAATAAAAATATATAGGAGAGAAAATAACAAACAATACTACAGAAATTAACATAAAAAAAAACTAGACGACAATACAGAAATTGTAAGAGTGGGTTTCCAATTACAATTTATCAAGTTTATCAGTTTACAAAACCGCTATTTATATATTTAGAAGAACAATAATTATTTGTAAAGTAAAACAAATACTCCAAAATGAAACAATACTTCCATGAAAAAAAGTTAATATTGTATAACAACCTACAATGTGTTTGTGTAGCGTTAATGATTTAGTTAGGTCAAATTCTATTACTGTAATAATATGCTCATTACTCAACTTGGTTAAGTAGGCCTTATGTAATCTATAATGTGGCACTTGGTTGTGCCCCGGGATTACAACATTATATAGTTTACTACGTTGGTGGCGATGAGTTTTATTCTAGCCTTTTGTCTGTCTATGTGTAAAATCGGGAAAGGCATTATGATGTAATGTTTTCTACTACATTATGGCAACATGATGGCTGTTAACGTTGTTCTCGAATTAATCATAATTTATAATTTAATTTAATTTCTTTCCAATAACTCCCATATGAATATATGAATTAATAATTTGCAATTGCAGAACCTAAGGCCCGGGTCACACATGAGCTTTCACCATTCAACTATCAAATAATACGCCCCGGTTGGCTGTTATAAAAGTCTGTATTGGTTTATAGATTATAAGTGTTTTATAAGCTATACTACTGTATAATCTTTATAATCTAAAGAAGCCATCATAATTCACGATAAATTCATGAAGTACTTCACAGAGGAAGGCGCAGTTGATTGGCAGGATGAGTATGCATACGTAACTTAAAGTTTTATATCTATAAGCCTACTATTAATATTACTTTATATCGATATTTTATAAATAACATTTATAAATATTAATAATATATTTTATTTCACTACCATCTATTTTTAATATTTCGCCAATCTCATTCCACAGGTGTACTTGATTTTTATGACCGGGAAGTGATGTATTATAAATGTCTTCCCTTTGCTGTACTAAACAAATTAGCTCTTCAGTCGACATGATTCCTTCTGACAGGACAGTACAGCTACAGTACTAATCTTTCCCACAAAATCGTCAATGTTATATACAGTAGCTGCTATAATTTATAAATATTACTTACTTCTGATTGGCTGTCAATGCTGGAAATACCAGCTTTCAACTTTCAAGTAAGATAGAACATAGGACTAGTGCATATTGAAAGTTGAAAGTTGCATGTTGGACGTTGACTGTTTATATGTGAACGTCCCTTAGGCTACAATATGTTCTATCTTTTAATTGAAAGTTGAAAGCTCGTGTGTGACCCGGGCCTAAATATTTGTACACCATATTGCAGCATAGAAAATTGAATGCCGCAATGTAGAAAAACGAACGCTATAATGTAGCAAAATGAATGCTATAATGTGCCAAAATGAATGCTATAATGTAGCAAAATGAATGCTACAATTTAGAAAAACGAAGGCTATAATGTAGCAAAATGAATGCTATAATGTAGCAAAATGAACGCTATAATGTAGCAAAATGAATGCTATAATGTGCCAAAATGAATGCTATAATGTAGCAAAATGAATGCTATAATGTGCCAAAATGAATGCTATAATGTAGCAAAATGAATGCTATAATGTGCAAAATGAATGTTATAATGTGCCAAAATGAATGCTATAATGTAGCAAAATAAATGCTATAATGTCAATGTAGCAAATGAATGCTACAATTTAGAAAAACGAATGCTATAATGTAGCAAAATGAATGATATAATGTAGCAAAATGAACGCTATAATGTAGCAAAATGAATGCTATAATGTGCCAAAATGAATGCTATAATGTAGCAAAATGAATGCTATAATGTGCCAAAATGAATGCTATAATGTAGCAAAATGAATGCTATAATGTGCAAAATGAATGTTATAATGTGCCAAAATGAATGCTATAATGTAGCAAAATGAATGCTATAATGTGCCAAATGAATGCTATAATGTAGCAAAATGAATGCTATAATGTGCCAAAATGAATGCTATAATGTAGCAAAATGAATGCTATAATGTGCCAAAATGAATGCTATAATGTAGCAAAATGAATGCTATAATGTGCCAAAATGAATGCTATAATGTAGCAAAATGAATGCTATAATGTGCCAAAATGAATGCTATAATGTAGCAAAATGAATGCCATAATGTGCCAAAATGAATGCTATAATGTAGCAAAATGAATGCTATAATGTAGCGAAATGAATGCTATAATGTAGCGAAATGAATGCTATAATGTAGCAAAATGAATGCTATAATGTAGCAAAATGAATGCTATAATGTGCCAAAATGAATGCTATAATGTAGCAAAATGAATGCTATAATGTGCCAAAATGAATGCTATAATGTAGCAAAATGAATGCCGTAAGTTGTCAATAATTGAATACTGGAATACAAAACGATAACCAATGAAAATCTCGAAAAACGAATAGCTAATTAATAAAACCAACTGTAGGTAATTTAAGTATAAAATATGGATACATAAACGTACATGGGTACTGGCTGAGTAAGAGGACCTATGTTAAACAAAACGATTATTTAGGCTCCCATTGTTTACTACATATAGGCTGGAATAATTCACTCTTCAATAATTTATTTATACTGTATATTGTAATAATAGACGACCAAAACTAGTTGGAGATTTCACGTGATCCTGAGAAAATCTTCACAATGAGACATTGCTGTCCTGTGCATACCACCCCTAAAAGGTATAATTATTGCTCTAAGACAGTGATAATTTATTGCATAAATCAATATTTACAAAAATTGGCAAACGAGATGCTGAGATGTTTAATAATCATTTAATTTCAATGGATAAGTTCCAATATAGTTGACGAAAGATAGCGCTGCAAACCTATAGGCCTATTCCTTCCCGTATCAATAGCGCCGACCAAAGTGCCCATCGCGATTCCGCTAACATCAGCAGTACTGGTAGGCCTATTAGCTGTACGTTCTGGAAAAGCTGTTACTACGGGAGACCGTTCGATATGATCGATTAAATCGAGATTGTCGGGGATTAAACGGCGTTTCTTACGACCTCTAGTCAATGGTGTTCTAGGAACAACGTGTTCCTGACTGGCGTCCGATAGCTGGGATACGTCAGTGTCGGTTGGAGAACTGTTACCTAGGTCTATTAAAGAGGTAGACAGTCTGCCAGTACGAGGTGGGGAAAGGCGAGGGGTCAGTAACTGGCGAAGGAGGTCGTTGCTCCGAGGTCGGAGTAAGTAGGGGGAGGGAGACGTGGGCTGACCTCGGGGGGTTAGGGAAGGGACGGGAGAGCCGCCTGGTGGTGCGGGGCCCAGGGATGGCGTGTGGGGGACCGCCTGGAAAGGGGAACTCGGTAGAGAGAAATCGAACAGATCCGACACCGGGGTCGAAATTCGTCGCATTCTTAGATTAGAGAACTACCTACAGTGTACAGACTGACAGACCTACCACTGTACCGGTACGTGTACCGGCTGACTGGTAAGTTACTGTACGGCTTGGCTTGGCAGCTTGGTAGACCTGTAGTCTGTAGACGGCAAGTCAATTATGTCTCAATTTCGAAGAAAATACAGTCCGGTAATCAGGTACATATATAAATAAATAGGCCTACAGTATTTCTGTATTTTACTGATGTACTGGTACCGATAGCAGATAGCAGTTTAGCAGTACTGTGTACATGGTGTAGGCCTATAGCTTTAAATCTAGTCAATAAATTCAGCTGATAGATTCAGCTGATTCAGCTTGCTCTTAGCTATGCCTTTATCCAGTTATCTGCTTTATGCTGATGTGCGCGTGGTTCATTATAAACCAATTAATTATTAAAAAATACAATTAATTTATTTCTTGTAGCTGTGTACTGTATGAATTAAACTGTATGTTCCTATTCTCAACGTGCTATTTTTTGGTGCTGATTCTGTGATTATTGTTACTTACTATAATATGGCTGTGTATTTGAATATGTTTGGAGTTGGGGTTGGGCTGTATTGTATTCTACAGAGTTCTGCTAAAAATATGTTTTCATGCGTTCTGTAAAAAGAACCACCCACTTTTAAACACCTTTTGTACTGGTGAAAGAAACATAATTTTTATTTACTTTAAGCGTGAGAAGTGAAAAAAATCTAAGGTTATTATCCAGCAAAGTCAGTATAATGCAGTCTAAATATTCGTAGGATAAATTTGAAGACTTATTCGAATATTCAGATGATTGAGCTAGTTTTTATCCGGCAAATAGAAGGATAATTATGCCTGTTAATGTATTCGCCGGAAAAATTATCCTTCTAAACGATAAAACGATAAATAAATTTGTAGACTTTTCAAAGGTTGGATCATTTAGCTTAGTTTTGTTTAATTATGCTTTAGTTACTGTACAGTATGTTATGTTTCATCCGGCAAATACTACTTTAATAAATACTAATAATAATACTACTTTAATGCCTACTACTGTATAATCCTGATAATTTTATCTGGACCATTAGCACTAAATTAGTACAATGTTATCAGTTCTTTAGAACTATTAGTACTTAAGGGCATTCTATTGAATAATTTTTTTTAAGTTAATTAAGTTAGTTAATGTTAAGGAGAGTTGTTAGGAGAGCTGCACAGAGTTGATTTAATTCAATTATATTTTGTTAAGTAATTTGTATTTTATTTTATTCAAAGTTCTATTCGCAGATTCGCGTTTACTGTGTGAATCACAGTCTGGATATTGATTCAATACAGTCTGAAAGCAGGACCAGGAATGTCGGGAAAAAAAGGGGTCATAAGAATAATTTCGAAAAAAGGGGTCAAAAGAGCAAGAAAGGGGTCAAAAAAATAACTGCGCCTTCTGATAAATACACACTTTACTACAGGAATGTTGGATTAACACTGTACTGTACTCATACTGCTGTATGTAAGTCCTGAAGTCTGTAATTCAGACAGTACTGCAGTAGTACTGTAGTACAAGCAAGGCCTACTAAAAGACAGGCCTGGCAGCCTACTGCCTTACTCAAAATCTTATGGGCCGACTTTTAAGTATACCTGCAATGTGTTATCTCATCGTAAACGATCCGGTCTAGTACTTGATTGATATATTATTTTCATCAGAACTATTAGTGGAACGTTGTGGGCTACATCCTACAAAAGAAAAATATATTGATGATTATATGAACAGGACGAGCGCAGCGAGGCTTAAAATGTGTTAAGAGGCAGACTGAGCAACCAGACTAAAGTAAAAAGATAGAAGTATGGTATTTGTTTCTATTTTGTATAAGTTGTTATAATTACTGAATTAACTTTTTATAAATAATTTACAACTTGATAATGTCAATTTAGAACAGTTAATAGCTTACACTGTTACTACTGTACTAGCACAAAAGTTATAGTTTATAGAGGAGCTATGGTTTTTATAATCTATTATCGCTGGTCGTTTGGAAAGGAGCGCGGTTTGGATACCGAGATCGCTGGAAACCAAAGGATGTCTGAATATTAACAAAACTCCAAAATTTTAAAATTATCTCAAGATATTGAGCAGTTTTTCGCATAGATACATTCGAAATTGTCGTTGCCCTCAAAGCAGCTACTCGGGTTTCGAGTTCGGTAGTAGTATTTTTACTGTCTGACTGTGTTTAATGTGTTAATTTTATGTTATAGGGCCTATGCTTCATATTGAATTTACAATAAATACTGAAATAATAATGTAATATAGTACCGGTATAAAAAATAAAAAGAATACCGTATTTATATTGTATTGTATGCAACTACTGTAGATCTGTATATACTGAGATAGATATTGTACTTACTTTTAGGTTTTGAATGCATGTTAAATTCTGGTTTACTTTGTTAGTTCTTTTCATTTTAACGTCGTATCCGTATCTAAATAATATGTCTGTAATGAAATCAGTAACAAAGATCATTACCGGCCACAAGCAGCTGGAAGGAGGCGGTTTCCAGGTGAGGCGTCCACTAGGTGGCGCCATACAGTATTGGGACCCCCTGCTGCTACTGGACCACTTCGGACCGGTGGTCCATAAACCGGGGGAGGCGGTAGGGGCGCCGGACCACCCGCACCGTGGCTTCGAGACGGTCACCTACATAGTGGACGGTGCCTGGGACCACCACGACTCCCGCGGGAACAAGGGCCATCTCCGCGCGGGTTGGGTGCAATGGATGACCGCTGGCAGCGGACTGGTACACGCGGAGATGCCCTCCAAGGAGATAATGAAGAACGGAGGGTTGCTCGAAGGGTTCCAGTTGTGGGTCAACCTCCCTCAGGCACAGAAGATGTGCCCACCGAGGTACCAGGACACCCCTGCGGATAAGATACCAGTAGTGGAGGAACCTAATGTGAGAGTTAAAGTCATCGCTGGGGAGTATAAGAAGCAGAAAGCGTTTATAGAAACGCGAACGCCCATATTGTATCTGGATGTTTGGTTGAATAGCGGTCGCGGTGAATTCGATGTGGAAGTCGCTCCCGGTTTCAATATGATGACGTATTGTTACCGTGGAAACGGGAAGATTCAAGGCGCCGACGTTGTTTTGGGTCAGGCCGTGTTTATGGACGAGGCCGGCGATGTAATCAGGTTGTTAGCGAAGGATGGAGAGGCGAGGTTCCTGCTTATCGGCGGGAAGCCATTCGGTGAGCCGATACAGCGTCACGGCCCGATCGTCATGACTACCAGCGAGGAAATCAATGAGGCCTTTATGGATTACCGTCAGGGTAAGTTTGGGGACATTGCCGGGAGCGAGGAGAGATATTCCGAGACGAAGAAGGCGCTGGAGACGCAGAAAAAGAATAAATTCAGTTACTAATTAATCGCCTTGCAGCAGCAAAAGTAAATAAATTAGTTAACTTAGTTTTCTCTTCGTTTAGCCTAAATTGTCTTTGTAAATATATTGTGTTACTTATTAGTTTCTTATCCTTTTTTCTAAATTTAATGTGCTTTTGTTAAATTATTTTGATAAAAATTGTCAATCACCGATACAAACTATTATGTTGTCTACCGTAATAATTTATTATTATCAGGAGTTTAATTTAACGTTGAACAAAATTTAATGTTAAAATAATTGTAATTTTGTGTTGATATTTCTTGTTTGGGCAGTTAAAATAATTCTAGACGAAAAATGATACGGTACGAAAACCTCAGATGCAAATTGCAAACTCTACGAACAATAATTACAGCGTTGTAAGTCTAACACCGTTAGGTTTCAGTGGTTTATAGCCAAATTTTATTTTTTTTAGAAAAATCTTCATTTTTTGACGCATTTTTTTTAAAAAGGAATATTGAAGATAATAATGATTTCCTCGAAAAACCCAAAATTATAATGAATATAAAATAGTAACTGATGTTAATCTGCACAAACGTTTTAAACCTTTTACAACCAGTTTCTGAGTATATTTCCTATTTCATCCCTCTCCAGGGGGAAATCGAGGCAAATAACTGCTGATTACAATGTTTTATACTTTTATAATCTTTGGTTTATTGTGTTGGTTAGAATAACCGGTCACTGTGACCTGTTTTATTGACTCCCCTTTATTATTATTATTTTTTGTTAGAATATATAAGTTAACTCTAACCTGCTCCTTTCCATTAATTGATTATTAATACTGTATTTATTTAGACTTGCCTCGATTGGACTCTATTATTTATAACTGCTGCAGTGATATTATATTTATTGTGGTGTTTGATTAACGATTTATCTGTGCTGTGCTCTACTTTTTATATTATAAACGAATATGCTACATAATTTTATGCGCTAATACTTAGCCTTAATCGTTTTTCTGTAATCTCTTATGTAAATAAGTTAATTAATAATATTGTTATTTGTATTGACATGGGAAATCCATCCTGTTTTATTTCTCCTCCGCTTATTGTAATAGGCCAAGGGGGGGGGGGGGGGTGGGGGGGGACTTTATAATAGTCTGTAAATTGAACCAACTGATCCACAGCCTCTGCATTACTTGATTATCTTTAAGTGGTTGTGTAAGGAGTACCCCCTAGTGGTATCTCTAAGTTCACATGTTTTAATCCGACCACAGTCTACACAGTGTAAACTTTTTGTATTACCCCCCCCCCCCCCCCCCCCCCCCCCCCCCTTAACTTACGATAAAAAAGTAAACTTGTTTGTAAATTTAATGTTAAAAATACGTTTAATAATTTACAATAATTGTATTGATTTAATTCATAAATTCCGGGATGTTTCTTCAAATCAAACTATTCCACATTTTTGTGGCTGCTCTATTAATACCAATTCATCTTCCAATCAAATACATTCAATAACTATACTTTACATACTGTATCTTATCCTCCAAAATCATGGGTATCAAACTGTAAATGACCTTTTTGTTGTTTACTTCTTGGCTTGGCTTATTTTGTTCAAATTTAACAACACTGGCAAAGGGAGGGAAATTTAAAAAATCCTATGGAACACCACAGTTCTATGGTTTCGGTACCAGTGGTACAGCAGTAGTAGCGATTCTCGTGTTCAACTGCAAACTGAACAGCTGTTCCGCAATCCAGGATGTCGTCCAGGCGGCCGGAACATTCGGCCCCTCCTGAGTTCTTCTACAACTCGACGGAAGCCCGGAAGTACACCAGCAACTCCAGGATAATAGGAATCCAAGTTGACATGTCGAGCAGAGCGTTGGAACTGCTCGCCTTACCGGAGGACGAACCCCTACTCCTGCTGGACGTCGGGTGCGGGTCCGGGTTGAGCGGTGAGACGATATCGGAAGGCGGTCACCACTGGGTTGGCGTTGATATAAGCGAGGATATGTTGGAAGTGGCCGTCGAACGGGAGGTGGAAGGGGGACTGGTGTTGGGCGATCTGGGGGAAGGTTTACCATTCCGTCCCGGGGTATTTGACGCCGCTATCAGTATATCTACACTGCAGTGGCTTTGCAATGCCGATAAGAAATCCCACAACCCCGCTAAACGACTATACACATTCTTTTCCGCTCTTTATGGTTGTTTGCGGCGAGGCGGTAAAGCTGTTTTCCAACTTTACCCGGAAAACTCGTCCCAATTGGAACTGATTACCTCACAATCTTTACGCGCCGGTTTCCAAGGAGGCGTCGTTATCGACTACCCGAACTCATCCAAGGCGAAGAAGATCTTCCTTGTGTTGACCAACGGGCCTGTGTTCGTGTCCCTCCCGCCGGCTCTGGGCACGGCGGACTGCGTGGCTCTCAGCGCTGGAAGGCAGCGGGATTCCAGGAGGGCTGGTAAGGGCAGCAAGTCGTGGGTTCTCTCGAAGAAGGAGCGATGGAGACGGCAGGGTAAAACAGTTCGCGATGATTGTAAATATACGGCCCGGAAACGCCCGTCTAAGTGGTAGTCCTGATTTATTTACAGTGATATAAAATTAATATTGTAAATGTATATTTACAAATTACAAAGCGAATTCAAATTACCGCGCATTCTTTTT